>JAGVVM010011279.1:0-13792 GCA_019149425.1 Psidium friedrichsthalianum
TATGCGGCTGGGAACCTCCCGAGCCCCGATCCCCACCACGATCGCTAAAATCCAGCCTTCCAGGGGCAATCGCCGTGGACGAGAGCTCGATTGGGTGGAAAGACAGCAAGATCTACAAGGACCTGTGCTCGGGGTTGCGTAAAGTTGAGAGCGGCGGGGTGGAGGTCGGCGGGAGTGGATCCACATCCCCGGCATCTCTCGATGCTTGTGAGTTGGATCTATAAAGTCTATTGTAATATGCAATGTGACCTTGAATTTTTAATCTGTTCAAAATCTCAGATTATACGAAAATATTAATATTGTTTACGGATTTGAATTAATGGAAGGACAATATTGAATACTTTATATAGGGTCTAGGAACTAAATTGAGTATGTGCCAAAAAAGATAAGAGATTGTTACGAAGTTCAAAGACATATGGCACGTCGAGTGAAAAATATTGGAAGTTACGGAATTATTTATTCATTTTCCCCTTTAAATACTAACAGAAAGGGTAACGATCAGAGGACAACTAAGGAGGGCAAGAGGAGAGCGAGAGAGGCTAGCGCAGCACAAAATCCACGCCACATCTTCGATAAGTCAAAGGATTTAGGACACATGGGTTTCACCCTCAATTATGTCGAGAGGGAACACGTTTTCCAGTTAGCCTGCCTAATCTCGTCCTCGAGACTACAACAATAGTGACATGAAGCTCTCCTGCAGACCGAGGAAGCAAAAAGCCAACGGGTCTCTCCCCACTTTTGAGCCTCCCTGTGTGTGGAAATGCATGCTAGAGAGAGAGAGAGAAGAGAAGAGGGAGAGAAGAGGGGAGAGGAGGTAAGGATCAACCTGATAACTGTTTCACTCTAAGCAAGATCAATCTAGAAATCATAGTGCTGCTGCTGAATTCTATCTTCTCTTTCGGTTCAGGTCGGGTCATTCATTTCCCCTCCCCATGTAACGGAGGAGCGCGCTCCAAGTCAAAGCTACCAACCCCCCTACGCAGACTTGCGGGTTGACCGAGCTCATCAGCTGTACAATACATGTGGGGCTGTTCAGCGGGGCCCACGTGCTGAGGGTCACCCTGAATTACTGCCAACTCTATCGGCTGTGTTGCAACTTTGCCAAGCATGCCGAGTTACACGTAATAACGAGCGGAACAATGCATTACCTAAGTGCACAATCTTTTTACTAAGTTGCATGACGAATGATTTAATAAACATCTGTTAACGAGAAAATTCATTGATATGAAAGTGCAAATAATGAAACAGGGGAAATTCACCCAACAATCCTCTAAGCATCTCATGGTAACAATTCTGAGTCTCTGATTCAGTTTTTCAAAAAAAAAAAAAAAAAGATGAGAGTCGTGTTTTAGTAACGTAAATGAATATGACTATGATTCTATTCTCCCGTAGTCCATATATAGACTCCCCGACCAGCGATGAAGACGGCACCATTTTTTTATGCTTTTTTTTGGCGAAATGCTCTTTTTTTTTATTGGAAAATGAAAGTTTTGGCATAAAGTGATTATTATGAGAAAAGACTATAGAAAAAGATCTAAAAATTATGAATTTTTTAATTATTCATCTAATGAAGCTAACTTTTTGTTTTTGTTTTTTTGGGGTTTGCACCTCAAAAGTGAAATATGATTTCCGAATATCAAAAAACTAAATGGAATACACGAATACATCAAACCTTATACTTGGTCTTGGTCTGGGCCTCTAGGGTTCCGGGTTACGCGCAAACTCCCTCTGTTGGACGTACACACCCTCGTTTGATGGCAAGGATGCCATTTTGTGTAGCAACAAATGTTCCATGCGACCTATGGATTGCGATGAGAACTTTTGACATTATTCGCACACTGCATGAAAGTCTTCAAGTCTCTAAGAATTTCCATGTCTCTTCACTAGGGTAGGTCACCCAAATCGGGTACGTTCTTCGTTCAAACTGGCCATATATCGCATGAAGGAACTTATACACATAGTGGAAAATTATGTGGAAGTGAAAATTTCTTACATATGCGGGAGGGATGAATGTGAGAATGAGAAGAAGTATCTCTAATTATTGAAATTCATTCATGATTTTCTTAAAGTTGGCCAGACGGCCTCAGCCCCAACTATTTTGCTTATTTTATCATCTCTAGGCCATTGCCCGAGATAAAGGTGCGTGCCTAGGGGTGTCAGAACTGAATCAAGAACTAAACTAAATCGAACCGAAATGAAATGTTGTAAAGGTTTTAGATCAATCGCGGTTCAAATACTAGAAAAAAAAAACCACAAATTTTTTATCGGTTCGGTTCATTTAATGAATCGAATTGTTTAAATAAAAAGTATTCACTTATGATTCACGGATTAGTCACGCTTCAGCTTGTCAACTCAAAAGACGCAAAACCCTAAATTGAATAGCTCTCCAGTCTCCAACTCTCCACAGTTTGTAAATTGCAATCACTTTCGCTCCCTTGTGATGTGCTCAACACCAATAAGACAAGAATTTCGTCCTTCATCGCCACTCTCTTACCTCGCTTCCATTTCAGTCCCTCCTATCTTCTTCCCCATCAGACCACCCCACGACTGCCTTCGGCCTCCTCCGCCTAATCCCACTGAAAGGCCATCACCATTCCATCTCTGCCACCGCCACCCAGACGATGGAATATACCAAGAGTTGCTGATAAAGGAGTTATCTAACCAAGTGCATCACCGTGGGATGCGCCAGTTTTGTTTGTGAAGAAGAAGGATGAATCTTACGCCGCTACATCAATTATAGGCAATTGAATCAGATTACAATCAAGAATAAGTACCCATTGCCTGGGATCGATGATCTATTTGATCAATTGCAAGAGAGTGTTGGTATTTTCAAAATTGATCTAAGGTCAAGATATCATCAGTTAAGGGCTAAGAAGGAAGATATCCTAAGACGACATTCGAACTCAGTATGAACATTTGAGTTCTTCGTCATGCCCTTGGTTTGACTAATGCGCTGCAACATTTATGGATTTAATGAATATGGTGTTAAGACGTTCTTTGATCAGTTGTAATAGTCTTCATTGATGATATCCTAATTATTCAAAATGATCAGACGAGCATGAATAGAACTTAAGGAAGGTGCTTCAGACATAAGAGAACTTAGTTGTATACCGAATTCAGTAAGTGTGAAGTTTGACAGATAGAGACAGTACAAACCAAACCAACAGTCACCAAGATTCAAAGTTTCTTAGGACTTGCAATAGAATTCTAAGATAAATAGGGTAAGGAAATAAATCGGATACAGTATTTACAAGGTTTGGTCAATGGATCTACTTCGTGGGGGATAACGGCGCATGATTTCACTAATAGATTTAAGCAATGCTATGATGACAACAACAAGCCATTCAAAATGCTCTCATTATTAGCCCTCAAAATTGCTGGCAAAAACAATTTCTCAATCCACATATGAGTTCACAAATTTTACCATAATATTTATTGAATTGAACACTAGAAAGCTCCTATTGGATTGTGTAATTCACGAAGAATACCTTTTAAGTACTCTTCACAAAAAAAAAAAAAAAACCACTTCTTATATACAGAAAAGATTCGGATTCAAAATAGAAAATCTACAGGAAGTAGAAAAGTTTCCCTTTCATATTGAAATTTGAGACATATTTTCAAAGCAAGTCCCTTTGTAATCCTATCAAATCTAGACATTAGCTATAGAAGGCTCCGTGAATCGGGGATTACCACTTCAATTATAGTTTCATCCTCTCAACTACTCCATCACTTGATTCTATTTAATTATAACAAAATATTGTTGTAAATTTGACAACTTTCATAATGACGCTGCATGTAGGTCGTGCTCGATCTTGTCATAATTTTAGCAAATTTGACTTTGTTATAACCACGTTCCTGTTAAAAAATCTATTTTGTGTACTTACTCTTTTTACAATGCATACATGTGACGATGCAGTAATCCAGAAAAGTACTAAAAAATTCTAAAATATTCTATTGGTATCAATTCAATCATAAACATTTTAAATGGACCAATTCAATTCTAAACCTTTTTGTATTGGTATCAATTGAGTCCATCCGACAAATTTTGGCCGAAAATCTCGATATGGATGTCAGCCTCCAATGTTGCATGACTAATGCTGACGTGGACATTTATATTTATATATATTTGTTTCATTTTCATTTTAATGTTCTTCTTTTCCCGTTATGGTTAAGGGCCACCAGCCATAGGGCCCAGACCTAGCAAGGGCCACAAGCCCTCACTCGATCTGGTGAGGGCATTGTGGCCCTCGCCTATTCTGGGCAAGGCCATGCTCGCCTTAGCCTTAGTGATTGCGGGGAGGGAGGAGGGGAGGAGGTGTTACCTTGCGGCGGATGCCAGCAATTTGCAACGTCCTCACCTATGGTCATTGGCCTTAACTGTGTGGGTGAGGGCCGCCGGCCTGCCTTAGAACAAAAAAAGAAAAAAAAAAAAGAAAAGGAAAAAAATATTCAAAAAGTTTTTTAAAAAAATGTTTGCGTTAACACGACCATCCATATGGCATGGTTATTGTCCACGTTAGATGACTCCTTTGGTACTAATGCAAACAGAAAAAAGTTAAGAACTAATTGATTCAGTTAAAAGGTTTAGGACTGAATTGATAAATGCAATAAGTGTATGCCTTTTTTTTTTTTTTTTGGTACCTTTTCCCCTGCATAATTCCCATCACAACACATGAACACATAGTCAATTCCCGTCCGTCAATTTTGATTTATTGGAAAAATCAGCATACTATCTTGACAAATGTCGTCTATCCTGGCGACTTCTTCCCTCCCGCGCCGTAGATGTCGCTGTCGTATGACTCAGACGAGAGGGCAAGCAGCGATGGCAGCTCAGCTTTATGATTATTAGTATCATATCCATTGATTCACGTACCCTAATAACCCAATCGGTTGGTAGGTGATATACAAGCATTATTAATTCACCAAACCCATGAAGAATGCGCGATAAATCCTATCGCCAAATCCTTTATCTCGTCATCCTTCCATCCAGATATATTCAGATTTCTCCTTGATCTTGCCCAACAAGTGGAGGTAACTTTTGACCAACAAACGGTATTCTTTCGCAGGTACGCGAAAAAGAGTAGGCTCTTTGCGAACCTGCTGTAGGGGACATGAGAAGATCCATGGACAAGAAGAAAGGTTTTAGATTGATCTGCTTTAGCAGCTGAGCTAATGGAACCCTATATATAGGCGAATTCTCTTCGGTTGTACTTCCATATCTGAGTCGATATCAGTTGAGTTCATTCACATTTGTAGGAGACAATTTCACGTGGGAAGAACCTCAGATGGAATCCTAGAAATTGCTTTTTCCTACAAATGGTGAACACAACACAAGTTACTAAATTAGAATAGGGTTTTTCTTTGGCTCACACTTTTCCCACTTTTTCTATGGCTTTAACACTCTTTTTGTTAAGGTGTTTTGACCATTCTCATCCTTCGTTGTGGCCCATCATTTCTGTACAATTTATCACTTCACTTTTTATGTTTATTTAGTCAACTCTTTTATTTCGTTTTTTTTTTTTCCCCTTAATGGGTACTCACTTTCCTCCTCTTCTTTCTTCTTCCTTTTCCTATGTTCTCTCCCTCGTACTGCATTCCCTCTTTACGCTTCCCACTCCTTCTTCCAGAAACTTTGATGTCTTATGTTATAATCTATGATGCCAATTCTGTCGTCCTCCACACTTTTGTTGGCATCGACATTGGTTCACCAATGAATCTCCCTAGAAGTGATGCGCCACAGAAAAGAATACATAAAAAAGGAACCGTATAAATTTGTGCTAGAAGTGATGCGCCACACAAAAGACAAGATGGTCAAAAAAAACAAAAAAATGAGTGTCAAAGCCATAGCGGGAGTGGAAAAAGTGTCATGGCTAGCATTTGAATCAAATTCCTCGAGACCAACATTGTAGTCCTTTGCTCAATATGTAGCCTCCCAAAATTAACTATTTCGCTCATTAACTTAATCTGGTGAAACTTTAGGTCACACAACACAAGCGGTCAAATCTTTAGGAAAGTATTTTTCAAATTATCTATTTTTTGCAAAACAAATGGAATAGTAATGTCTAAATATATAGCAGACAGATAACGCACAGGATGACAGAAGACAAATATGGACTTGAAAAACACATAACCTTAGCATGAAAGTAGTTAACGATGTGGCCTAAAACGAGCTTTTTAAATTGTTTTCTTACACAATTGACAAAATGACGAGCAAAGTTTGTCTTCTCGCTTAAATTTTCCAAGTTATCCGACAACGGATTCAGACCCGCTTGATTTGATTTTAATGTCGGGGAACAAACGACAATGACGGTTTGCCTTCTAAGAGTTTGGTGGGGGGATGGAACGGAGTCGGTCACGTTTCTTCTTTCTCGAATGGTGCATCAATATCATAGCTCTCATATCCAATCAATGGACCCACTATATCCACATTATTGATACCAAATCCCTTGGTACCCATTTTCAACAAAGAATGCAATCTTAGAAATTGGATCGCAATCTGTGCAATCTTAGATTGGTGATTAAGGTCCTTGTAATCACCGAATCCCATAAAAGAAATTCGATTGCATGACCATACCAATGCGGGTCAGCGAAGACGGTCAATACACTTTTTTTTTTTTAACTGATGAAGAACTACTAGTATTAATGTGATGTTGATATTGATTCAAGCTGTAATTTACTTCCAAATTCTTTTTTCCTAATCATCCTTCCATCCCACACATTCCAATTTCTCCTTGATCTTGCTCAACATGCTTTCCCCATTTTGATCTTCGGGTGCCTTTTGACTATAGGTGGTTATTTTTACAGGTACAGTAAAATAGTAGTTTTTTTTTTTGTCAGCCAAAAAGTAGGCTTCTTGCGAGGCTGCCATTTGAACTATGAATCTCTCCCTGATGATTTTATGGAGTAGGTATCAAGATGCACTAGTCTGATTGCATCCCGAGAGAAAAAGAAAGAAAAGAAAAAAAAAAAAAAAGATTGTCTACGTTAGTGTCAAACCTTGCCATGTAAGACAGCGGGTCCATATCAACGATTTCTAGCCAAAATTGATTGGGTGAGGTGAATTGGTACAAATTAAAATGTTTATGATTCAATTGGCCAAAAAAATAGTTTATTACTAATTGGCACAATTATAATATGTTTATGACTTTTTGATTAAAACCATTGGAGTGCGCAAGATCTAGTTAATTGAAACCGATATGTCCATCTGATAGACTAGTTAGTTTCAATTGACCTGATTTGAACCCAAGAAACAAACCTGATTATATTGTTACGATCTCTATTGCGATTTTGACAACCATGGGTGAAATAATCCATGAATACAGCCCCTAATTGACGACATGCTTTGCCTGATTGGGCGAAATGAAATAGGATATATTCATGGAAGGCTCATTTCATATTATTTGGACAAGTGACATGTCACTTTTGTTGACATATATGAGGATTTCCCATTTAAAAAAAGTGATTATTTTCCTAATTGTTGCCTTTGAAGAATGGATGGCTCCATGACTGGCAAATTGAGTTAGCGAGGGAGCTTAGGGTTTGGTTATGGATGGAGGTGTAAAGGCGGTGATGAAAGTTCGACCTAGGCTATGGAAAAAGTCTTAAACCTATTACACTTTTGCTAATTCAGTCCTAAACCGTTTAAATTTGTCAATTCAATCCTAAATTTTGTATTTGTGCTAATTCAGCCCATCTGGTCAACTTTGGCTAGTCGCGCTGACGTGGATACAACCAGCATTGGGACAATTTAATAATATTTAAAAGTGTAAAGGTGGTGATAAAAGTCCGACCTAGGCCATCCCCAAATATGAAACACATCTATGCATTGGTTCGAAGGTAAGATGACATTTTCTTATTTTAAGTATAAGACTATCGTTTACCTCTTGTCTTTTGTCGATGACGTATATTAAACTTTTTTGTTTCGTAATTTCATATATACTTTTCAACTATCGACTCTTTAAGACTTGATTCAGAGAGTCAAAAGTTTGTTGTGTAGTATAATGAAAAAAATTGGAAATTAAAGAAGCAAGATGAGGACGCATTATCGACATGGGGGTGAAGAGAGGAGATCGAATCCAAGTTCAAGACGAGTAAAATGAAGACGGAAAGAAACTATCTACATGTATTGGAGCTGTAAATGACAAACGATGAATATAAAATCTTACGCTAATTCATATCGACACATAAAGTAGGGCTTAAATATCTTAAAATTATTTCGAATCGTTTTGTGAAATTTAGCGACTCATTCACAACTTGTTCCCACAAAAGAAATGACAGACGGTTTGGTGCAAACATGGCTAAGATGGAAGATGGGACCACATTTTGGAAGCTAACTGAGAATTCCAACCTAATTTGGCTTGATTCTCCTATGCCTTATGTGTCCCTCCTCGCAATCAACGTCAAATTTAAAAATATGAGGGCGTAAATATTTCCTATGGATTGTAAAGTACGCCAAGATTATGTATCTTGCTATACATATGTAGGGGCACGGAAAATAACCAAGCGTCACGGTAAGAAAATCTGTTTTTTATTTTTATTTTTTCGGGGGATTATATAGCTTGCCCTCCTCATTAATTACCTCCTCGGTTTCTTGTAATTTGAAACGAAGAACACTTTCCGACCCTAAGCATCTGGGATGATCTTAATTTTTGTGCTCCTTTCTGGTCGAGACATATCTATGCGAATCCGTTATTGATGCTGCGTTTAAGTTGTTGGGTTCGATCTTGGTCATTTTCATTTTGAGCCGGACTTAATTGACTGGTAAATGTTGGATGCACGCACATGAGCCCGTTCCATTTCTCTTAACCTCTCATCAAGCATGAAACCGTGTGCGAGTCCATTGATCCTAAATTGAGCAGAGGAAAACATAGTCATACAATATTGTGTGCCGTACTCTATCGTTATTGCGTTCGTCTCTCTAATATGTGATAGCTGCGATAAATGGCTTATGCTAAGATTAGATGCTATGAAAAGAGAAAATTACTATAAAAACCGTAAACATATTGCAGCTGTGTCAATTCAGTTTTAAACTTTTTTTTTTGTTAATTCCAATTGAGTCCTAAACTTTTTTATATTTTGCCAATTGAGTACTAAAATTACATGGATGTCAGTCGTCCTAAGTGGCACTGCCGATGCCAAGATATATATATATATATATATATATATATATATATATATATATATATATATTAGTTCTTTCAATAATAACCAAAGAATTGTCTAACAATTAAAAAAAATTACAAAATTAATTTTTTTGGTCAAAACAGAATTAAAAAATTGAAAAATTAAAAATTTTCACATAGGATGGCCAATATTCACATCATAAGTTGGTAGCATTGTGGTCTAAAACGAAGTATTATCATCATTATTTTTTTTATTTTTTGGTCGATGGTCTAAAACGAAGTTAATTTGTTGAACTCTTGCCACAGTGGACAAAACGACATTGCAGAGTTTGTACTGTATATGGATTCAAGGCCGCTAGGGGTCAGACCAGAATTTGATTTGATTATGTCCTTTTCTTGGGATAAAAAATGAGAAAGACGTGATCGGATCTACTTGAGGGTATGCTTTAGGGAAAACTTCAAATAAAAACATCAATTACTTTTATTTTCTCGATTAAATATTTGAAGTAGATATTTTTCAAATAAAAATTTAAAGTACCATCATTGTTTAAAAGAAAAAAGACCTGACTAAGAGTATTTTCATCATTAATATTTTCTGAATTTTTTTCTTTCTTTTTCCTTTTTTTTTTCCCTTCCTTTTCGTTAATAGTATGTCTCAAGCCATGGCCGGGCACCGACGAGCGACAGCCTTAGAGGTGATCGGTTCCCGATCTGGTCCGGTTCCCCTCAAGAACCGGGAACCGGACCGGTGGTCCCGGTTCCCAATTTGTCGAAACCGGGAACCGGACCGACCATCCCGGGAACCAGACCGGACCGGACTAGATCGACAAATGGACTAGACCGACAAATGGACCGGACCGAACCGAACCGAACCGGACCAAAATTATTATCTAATTGTTGAAATTAATAGCGTTATAGAACTTCAATGTCTATATAAAATGATTTCCCAATAGAAAAAAATAAGAGGCCCAAGGAGCCGAAAGATATTCACAGATCGAATTAGGAAAAAAAATTAAAAAAAAAAAGACCGGTCCGATCCGGTTCTAGAAACCGGGAACCGGGAACCGGAACCGGACCACCTGGTCACCAGTCCCAATTTTAGGAACCGGGAATCGGACCGGACCTCTATAGAATCGAGAACCGGACCACCAGTCCCAGTCCGGTCCTGGCAGTCCCGGTTCGGGTGGGCCAAGTTGCTCACCCCTAGCCAGCCTGGCCTGGGCAAGGCGGCCTTTGCCAGTGGCACGTGAGCATGCATCAACATTGTCTTTCAACCACAAGTTGTCATTTTGACGCTTGACCACGTTCAGGCGTTCACATCCTATCCGGATCGATTATACTCATTAACAAAACGGTTTGACGTACCCACCCCAGTTTGATGGACTTATTTTTCATCCTTAGGACAGTGCCCGAGGGCCAAAAGGCTGTGCCCGCAAGCTCCTATTTCCTAATGAGCCTGGCCCGACGAGGGCCCCATGGTGACGTGTCTAAGCCGGCCACTGCTATTCCCTGCCACGGTTCCCAACCGATGGTGAATCTATTTGGATACATCCTAACTACATCTGAACCATTTTAGTCAATAAATTCCCCACATACTTAATTTAGTATAGACACTCACGTAACTCAAAAGGTCGGGTAGGATCCAGGATACATGCGCTGAGCGCCTAGAGTAATTTTTCGGTCCAGTACAGATGTTGTTTCGATTTCCTCTGCCTGATCACTTGTATATTCTTCCCCAACGAACACACAGTTTCGCTGTGGCATGATTGTTTTCTAGATTGTCCTGTGAGCTCTCTCGAGTTTGACATAAGGAAGAAATGGAGATCTTGTTAAGCCTCATGTCGAATTTCTCACTCGTCTGTGTCGTGTCGTCTTCTTCGTGTTCCCTTCAAGAACTTTTTGCAGCTATATTGAGGCACATTTACGATCTGTACACTAGGTTGACAGGAAACGCTGGCGGTCAACTCCAACATGATGTGAACAAAATCCAAAATATGGAGTCCTAAAATCATAGACGATTTGAATAGAAGATCCTCTGACTCTTGTATCCTGTGAGTGTGCAACAAGATGCAGCATACTGGTTTCTCTGAGCATTTGAATCGTCTAAACCATGGCAGGAGCAAAGGAAAGAAAAAGGCGAGAAATCGAAAATTTCGATGCCCTGAAGCAAAACATGGAAAAGCGCTCACGGTATAGGAGCGCGCGCTAGATCTTCCTAGAATCAAGGGTCGGCACGGTATCCATGAGATTGGTTTGAGGGTGCAAGCATCAAGAAACTTAGCTCATCATTTCACTAAACAAATCCATCACGGATAGAGCATCTCAAATTTTTACATTTCCACTACTTTTGACATGGGGTAGAGCATCTCAATTTCTTGCAAAATTTGCCAAAATGCGAGCATTATCAGTTTAAAAACAATCACAAGTGGAAATAAGACTACTTTCCGAACTTTTTGTGCGGTTCTCTTCAGCTCTCTGTACTTCATCAAACAGGCATCATACAATGCCGTCTGCACGCTGGCATGTATGCCCGTCTGACAGTAAGTCGCGAAATGTTCGCATTTATTACCAGTGAGATCTTACTTGCCAAATCCATTGGTCCTGAGAAGCTCATAGGCAGCTTCAACAACTTGTTCAGGAGATCTGGTACGAGAAAGGTGTTCCCGAATTCTTCAGGACAAGCCCTACTTGAGGTACGCCATACATGATGTAATAAATGGAATGAAGTGTCTTGCGCCCCCGGCGGAAGCAGTCGAGGCATGTCTTAATGACCCCACGGCCGGTGTTTTCGTAGCACCCACATTCTGGACAGGCGGGCACAGTTTCTGGTTCGACCCTAGAAAGTGGGAGGATGACCTCCTTGCTCTCTGTCGTGGTGAAGTGAATCACATAACCGCCTCCCACATATATTGTTAGCATGTTTACATACAACCTAACGGATTATGAAACTCCTAACAAAACGACAGATTTGCCCAAAAGATGGACCCCAACACCTGCTCTTGGGTCCATTAAGGCCTGGCTTGGGTCCATCGAGATTGTTTTCGAGACCCTGGCCCAATTCCATCTGGGCCAAAGCTGGAACCCCAGTTGCAGTTGCAGTGCCTGAATTCCTAGCGTCACCACGCGGGTCCATCAAGGTCAGCCCCAAGTCCCTGGCGCCCGCACTTAGGTCCATCGAGGTAGGGCCGGGAACCCTGGTGAAAGGGTGTTGAGTCCCCAGGGCTCGCACCTGAGTCCTTAAGGCCAAGGCCTAGTCCTCGGCAACCAAGTCCTTCACGGGCACCGAGTCTCAAGCCTGACCTCTGTGAACTTGTGCTCGAGGCAAGGGCTCAGCCTCGATGGACCCCGACTTGGCCTCGATGGACTTGGGCATGAGTGCTTGGGTCGGCCTCGATGGACTTGGGCATGGGCGTTGAGTTCCCAAGCCAAGCCTAGATGGACTTGTTCGGCATCTAGTTCCCAAGCCTAGCCTTGATGGACCCGAGCACAGGCCCTGACCTAAACTCGATGGATAGGGGCATGGGTGTCAAGGTCCTAGGCCAAGCTTGGATGGATGCAAGCATGGCCACAATGGACTCGACATAAGCATTGAGGACCCAATCTTGAGCACCAAGTGCTCGAGCTCGGCTTTGATGGAATTGCGGATGGTCATCGAGGACCCCAGCATGGGCAGTAGAGTCTCTGTCCCGATTTTGATGTAGCTAGGCCTAGCGCCCGTGTACTAGAGTCCTAGGCACGAGCACTAGAGTCCCGAGTATAGGCGTCAAAGTCCTAGGCCCTGCCTCAAGGTACCCGCGCTTGCCATCAATAAACCCCAATGGACCTGACCCTGACCTCTAGACTCAGCTTTGCAGCCAATTTTCTAGGAACAAGCGTTAGGGTTCCCATGCCCAAGTACAGAGTGACAGCATATTGAAGATGATAGCTACAGAATGATGGTACAGTCTACAAACTTTGAATGAAAACAAAGCTTGGCGCACCAGTTGGATGGCTTCTTTAATGCGAATGAGTAAGGAGTGAAAATGTTCCGAAACCTCACAACCCAACGGCCAATTCTTCTTTTTCGACCCAAAAAAATAAAAATAAAAACACCCAATTCTTCTTTAAAAAAGAAACATAGTAGGTTGACATAAGGAAGAACTGAAAATTTTGTTGAGCCTGACGTAAACGAATTTCACACTCATCTTTGTTTTCTTCATGCTTCTTCAGGAATTGTAGGATGCTATCGAAGCGCCTTTGTGATCTGTGCACTTGATTGACAATAAACACTAGAGTCCCAACTCCAAGATGATGTAAACGAAGTCCGACCAATGGAGTCCTATTGTCGGAGACAATCCGAATAGAAGATCCTCTAATCTTGTACCCTGTGAGTGTGCTATATGATAAGATGAAACGCACTGATTTTTCTGAGTATAGAATCATCGAAACCATGGCAAGAAAAGAGGGTAAAAAAAGGCAAGAAATCGGACAATATAATTCAATGCCTCAATGCATGACATGGAAGAGCGGCCACGATATAGGACCACCGCCTGGTTTTCTTAGAATCGAGGGTCAAAACAGTTTCCATGAGATTGGATTGAGGGTGGAAGCATCAATAATGTTAGCCCATCATTTCACCACACAAGTGCATTAGCATGAACATCACGTCCATTGTGCATTGTGCATTTGCC
>JAGVVM010011280.1:0-17440 GCA_019149425.1 Psidium friedrichsthalianum
TTCTAGAAGGCTAATATCCCCCCAAAAATGAGGATTCTCCCATGGAGTACGGCTTAGAACACCCTGCTCTAGACAACCTCTTTCGGTGAAACATCATTTCACACCCTCTATGTCCTATTTGCAACCAACAAGCAGAGACAACAGAACATATTCTACTCTCCTATCCTTGGATAGAATAGATCTGGAAGCAGCAGGATGGATCTCTACAGTACCCCCCTTACCTTCGAATGGATGCCTGGCTCCAAGCAAAGATTAGAAGATGCAAGCTACCCACTTACCTTTGATCTGACCTCGTGTATCCTGTGGTGCATCTAGAAATCAAGAAACAACTTAGTTTTCAGGGGAAATAAGCCTCATGCAGAACCCCTAATTGAAGAAGTGAAGACTATCATAACGAACTACAGAAAGTGGAGCCCCAAGGATCGAAGCTTTCCTTCGGAAGCTTCATCCTCATCTCTCAATTGGAACCCACCGGCAAGACCTGAATGGAAATTGAACATGGACGCTTCGGTAGGAGGCGAGACAATGATGGAGCTATTGCGGGCGTCATCCAAGACTCGAGTGGGCTTCTCCTTGACGGATTCACCAGAAAAATCAGATCTTGCAACCGTTTATTAGCCGAAGCTCACGCTTTGGTTGCTAGTCTGGATGTCTGGACATACTCAGCATGAAGAAGGAGGCGAGGGAGAAGAAGCTTTAAGGGCCTGCATGGTAACCATTCTGTTCCGAAAAACTGATTTTGATTAAAATGACATTTTCTGATTCTGTTCTTAAATGAGTTTTAAAGAACCAGAAACGCGTTTGATTACTGCATAAAATTTCTGTTTCGAAAAACCGTTGCTCTTCCTAATTTTTTTCATTTAAGTCAAATAATTATGTAGTTACTTTGTAAAATTTTATCCTAAATTGAAGACTAATTTCCAATGCATACCAAAATAATTTAAAATACATTTATTTTTAGCATGTTATAATAAATGAAACACAAATTTTAATACATGACGTTTGAAATTCGATTAAAGCATGGGACACGTTCCCATATTAAGGACTCCTTTTTTTGCTTTAAATGTTGTGTTGTCTAAATACATACAAATATATCAATCGAATAATCAAATTATTCATTGAAAAAAAATCAAATTATCCTCCTTGATACGAAGTACAAGTCCTTCACTATCATTTTGCAACTTCTATCATAAATCCAAGTGGGTGTTTGGCTCTAGCTCCATGTGCAAATGGTCACATTTTGTGACACATGGCTACGAGTATATATGTTACCATCCACACATTAGGTGTCCTCATCTTCTGTGACATTTTTTTGTAGAAGAATGATATCTATGAAATCTAGGAAATTTAGGTCCAAAATTATGAAAATGAGATCAAACTAGTCTAATCTAAGCTTTTTCTATTTTTAGGAATTTTCTAAATTTTTTGTGATTTTTTAAAAATTTCTAATTTTTTTTTCGAAATTTTTTATTTTTATTTTTATTAGGTTAAGGAAAAAGTGACGAGAGAACTGAAAGAGAAAAGTGAGAGATGTGAGATTTCATTCTGTTTTGTGGTTCTCAAAAGTGATTATTCTTTCAGAACTAACTTTTTTTTGGTTCTGAATTTTGCTCTAAAAGTGATTCTGATTCTTTAAAACTGATTCTCGGAACAGAATCAGAATCAGAATTATTTGCGTTACCAAACATGATTCTTATTCTTTACTATTCCAGAGAACAGAATCAGAGAATCAGAATGGTTACCATGCAGGCCCTAAGTATCTCTAGAGTTTGACTCTTTGGGTTTAGTTCGTGTGGTCAATGGCAGGTCCAATCCGTATTGGGAGGCTGAAATTACCATCCGCAAAACCCAGCAACTCCCGGCCCAACACCAAAGTATTCGCTGATCTACTACTACAAGAGAAATGCCAATCAGATATCCGACTGGATTGCCCAAAATACATCGGGTTAATTGTGTTTCAGCCCTTTGGATCTCTTTTCCTCTCCAACATAGGAACCTCTAATGTTAGACACTGCAAGTTCTTTTCCGGAAGAAACTAAAAGAAGGATCTAATTCCAATTTTTCAGAAATTGGGGTAGTACGGGCGAATGGCACCTGAAGAAAAAGTGAAAAACACGCGTTCCTCCTGTCGAAATCTGTCAACTCTTGACTCCACCAGACTTCCAAGTCCCTCCGTCCCTGTTTCTCAGCTCCAAGCAACCTCGATTGCCCCCCATGGAGTCCGCGAAGCCATGGACGGAGGAGGCGATGTCGAAGATGGTGGCAGCGTCGCGCCTCTGGTTCGCCGGATTCGCGGACGCGTGTTGCCTTCACAGGGTCGTCTCCCTTTGCCTCAAGTACTCTTTCCCCTTCTTCGTCTTTAGCTCGTCGCGGCTCTTCCTAGCTAGCTTCGTTCGCTGCCTCTCGATTCGCGTCCTCTTTTCCGGGAAATTATGGACGAATTTTGAAATTCACTGAATGGGTTTTTTTGTTCGTTTGTTGATTTCGCGCTTTGGCAGGTCGAAGAAGCTCTCCATCAGGACCGGACAGTGTTTTCTCTTGAACGGCTTCATATTCCTCGGGAGGTACTTGTTGTGTCTCCGGGAATCCTGTTTTATCGGATGAATTTGACTTCGTGTTTGACTGGGATGCTGTTTTAGAAGTTTGGATACTACGCGGTCTCTCTGTCGCTGAATTTACGATTTTGAGTTCTTTGAGACTTTCATTGGTGGTCTATATGTTAGTGATGCCAGAGATCAGAAGCTAAGTTAGCTTGGAAACACTTCTCTTTAGTTCATTACCTCATAACTGTGGTGTCCATTGATTTGTGTGCGAAAATGTGCCTCTTTGTTAGGGTCGTTTCATGTCCCAGTGCCCTCATTTCGAATATCCTTACTGTTTGATGATATTTCTTGAGGGGACTTCATTTATTATTCGTTGTTCAGAATGCAGTCAGGAAACTATTATACAGAATGTACTTTTTTCTCCTGGCATGGATGATGGTGGTATTCGAACGAACTTTTTAAGCTATTGTAATTCTTTTGTGAACTGTGATGAGGTCGGTGATGTTGCTTAGGAAGTTGTCTATTGTGGTTCTCTCTTTATTCTGGCAGAAGTTTCTTTGGCTTTGCTTGAAACTTGTGCCTGAGCAAAAGGAGGAAAATTTCAGTGGAACTCATGAAAATGGGACCTTTGGAAGTACCCATTGGTACTTAATGTTAATGAAGAGAGGTACCATTTCTCCTAGAGCACTATGCTCCTGTTCACCCAAGTCAATGTCCATGTGAGAAGTGTCATAAATTTGGAAGAAATAACTCTTGATACTTGGCATGCTCTGCGAGCTTATTGGCATGGTTGGATGGTTACATCATGCTTCGGAGCACCTAAAAGTTCCTCCACTGAATTAGGGTAGAGCCTTGCTAAGAAAAAGGAAGAGTAAGATTGTAGAAAGACTAATTGTGGGTGTGTTGGAAACTCTTAATAAACATAATGAACATGGTGAATTCTTAATGCGCCCTATTTAGGCTAACATTTGATGAAAGGACAAGTGCTTTTACCATTAGAAACTAAAATTCAGTGCACGAGGCAAACTTGAGCTATAAAGGTGAAGGTAGAGCTATGAAGTGGATGGCTGGGACAGTTAAATCGCATATGTTTAACTGGAAGAGCTGAAAATCTACCATCATCTTTAGTCAGGAAACATGTGCAAAGCATGTATCGTTATGTTTTCGAGAAACTAGTTGACTCAAATTGTGAAGTGTTTCCTTAGCATTTTCATTGCATTCGGTTGTAGATGTTTCCTCGAGAGTTATAATCAGTGGAATCTTAGATTGATGTATATGGGCAACAGTTGTAAGTTGAAACAATTGATATTTTCAATTGATTTTATTCTCAACTCTTCTATCAATGCTCTTCCACTTTGTTCTTCAAAGTTCGACGTGATTTAGTTGTCACGGAAATAACCTTGATTTATTTGCAGCATACTTGTCTTACATTTGCTTGTCATCCCTACACTTCAGTGGATATTGCCTGAGAACTGCTGTCAGATTACTTCTCAAGATTCTTGTCCATTTTCTGGTGTTTTGAAGCTCTACTCGTTCCTACATTTTGGACTTGTACAACTGCTTTATGTAAGTTTGCTCTTGACATCTGCAGTTTTTAATTATTAAGTATTAAACAAGTGCTGTTTTATGGCCCTGTGTTGGCAGGGCAGTGAGCGCTACCCAAAGCTGTAGTTTTTGTGGAAAAAGGGGCATTTGTTTTGCTTCTCTCATTTTGACTGTATGACATTAGTTTTGAGTGATGTTCTTGGATATCCTAATTAATGGATCTGTACCATTAGATTGGTGCTTTTATTGAGTGATTTCCAATATCCTCTAAGGCTAGCCAACTCATCCATGTAATGCAAACAATTCACATTGCATAAAAAGAAGCATTCATCATCTGAACAAACTTAGTGAAGAATACCATGAGGACACCCGATTTTACCTATAGTTGTTAGTTCATTGTGACTATCTGGGTTTATTTTTTAGACCTGCTGTTCTCAGACTGTCGTGAACAATGCCTCTATGCAAGTGGCTTGTCCATGCCTGAGTAGCTTTCAGAATTATGATGGAAGTTAATTAGTGCATGTGTGCACAAATTTTACCAAGGGGAACACAAGGTTCGATAAATAGAAGATCATATGTTATGAGTTGTCTCTAGACCAACAACATAAAATGGCAATTTGTCCTTGACAATGCATTTGGGGCTTTCCAGATGTGTAGATGCCCTCACGATTTCTCTTCTGTTGGTGATGAAGAGATGGAAGAGGCAATTGATAAAACTTTTCTTCTGTACAAGTTCCTAAGCAATGAAGCAAATAGTTCCTTCAATGCTGAATTCCCAAGTTCCCAACCATCCAATAGAATCATAGGAGTGCAAGAGCTGTATTCCATAGTTTGTTGTACATGTATGTTGCTTAACTTTTGATTTCTTCCTAGATTAGCACTAAAATTAATCACATTTTAAATGTTGACTATTGATTGATCTTGGACTAGGAAAGAAACAAATTATAGGTATTATAATTTTGTTTGATATCTAGGTACTTAAGCTTGGAAATAGTCTCGAGAGATACGTAGGTCATGGAAAGTACTCTACTGACCCCTGAAATTGCTCAATTGAAAGAGTACTATTGGTGATTTGAATGCTGTGACCGTTGTGTTAAAAGAAAAAAAACCTTAATATAGGAATTTGAGAGAGGTGAATTCACATCAGGTTCACAGAAACTCAAAGAATGACTGGTAGATTTCACTAATGAGAAGGTTAATTTTTTGTGTTCATGAAATATCTTATAGTCCCTCGCAGATTGATTAATTTTCACCTGGATTTTTTTTTTTTTGCAGGTTTTCTGGTTCTACCCGTTGTACATTTTTAGCTTCATTTTGAGCGCTATATGGTATTGCCCTCATTACACTAGTTAGTTTTATGTCTATTTTACTCTGGTAGTCTTGTTTCTTTGATTTCTGTGAATTTTCCATGAAGCAAGGATAGCGATGAGCATCATGATTACGAGATAAAGTACCCTAAGCATTTGTATATTGCCTTTCTTATAACTTAAACGTAGGAGTCGACATTTATACTATGCAATGGAAACAAGGAGAAGGAAAAAATTACTGAAATAATTTGTGGGTCAACTAGACCCAATACATTTCCTATGCTGAAGTCCTAATATTGAGAGGTAGCAAAAGCCGCATGTCTTTTGTTTATTTGATGCAAGAAAATAAGGAATGTAAAGCTTTTCAGAAAGAGAATGGTTAAAGACACTAGAATTGTTGGTGTTCGGTTAACCTCTGTTTTGTGGGGGATAAAATTGGTCCGGGGGAAGAAGGTGCTCCCAATGATAACATTTCATAACCATCTTGTACGGGGTGGTCCTTGAGAGATTTAAGAAATGGTCTTCATTCATTGCTTCCATCCCAAGCCATGATAAGAATGTGCCCCGGATTTCAGTTTTGAAGGTTGTAATTTGGTTTTGCCTTCTCAGTGCCAGTTCACTTTGAGCTGATAGGGAGGTTTCCAGATGTAAAGTTTCACTCTTACTGTGCTGTCTACACTTTTAAATTCCTTAAAGCATAGTTGGTTTTTTTTTTTTTTGTGCATTCTCTCCGAGTGTGTCTGATATAGATCATGGAGGAAATCTAAGATTTTGGTGGAAGAGGTGAATGCAGGTATGGCGACATAGCTAAACATGGATTTGCTGCTATGGAAGGATCTCCCTCTATGTTAGAGCAACCCTCAAGCAAAAATGAAGCAGTGGCATTGGAAAGAAAGATTGAAACGGAAAAACTTGTTGATCTTGGAGGGTATAGAACTAAACACGATCAACAATTCTTATACTTGGCTGTGCAAGTTTGCCTTTTGTATTAGTTCATCTAAAGCTGAAGTGGTCTCATATTCCTTAGGTTGATGATCGGAATTGGAGAGCAGGTGTATTCAATACTGCTTCTGACCTTTTTCTTCCTAGAGGTGAAATAAAGTCTAGATTTATTCTTGATTAGCTACGTCATGGGTTAAATGCATTTTAGTTGGACTTTGAACTATCCTTGCGATCAAACACCTTCTACAACCTACAGGTGTTGGATGGAGTAAAAAGTTTTGTTTTTTTTTTTTTTTGGGGTAAGGTTGGATAGAGTAAAAAGTTTTGTTAATTGCTCAAGTATAGTAGAATTTGATGTGGTTCCTGAATCCTGTGATGCGTATGGCTTTACAATTATAGCTGCCCAAGTGATTACGCCATTGTGGCAACAATGTTAGTAGAATGTTTTCCCAACCATGGACAATGACTGCAATGAAGGCCAAATGTTGTTGATTTATGATGAAAGGACCATAATGAAATCAGTCATGTAGATGCAATTGAGGGAGAGAATACTGGATCTTATTTATTTTTGGTTTATACCACAAAAATTCCCAAACTGGTATGGCTGTGCCACATTTACCCTAAACTAATTTTGCGTTATAAAAACTCCCGAACTGATACACACCCGTGCCACATTTACTCTGCTATGTTCTGCTGCTTTGTTGCCTTAACAGCTGCGTTTTCTTTTAATACCTTTTCATATACCATTTGTATGCCTGACAAGCTCAGAAGTAGTTACTGCACTGTGCAGGTTTATGTTCTAGGATTTGTTCCCTATATTGGAAAGCCACTTAATATTTTGCTGCTCTCCTGGATGTATGCTTATTACTGTTTCGAGTATGTGATCTTCTCAATGTATTTTATTGGGTTATACATTCTGCTTGCCTATTGTTACTTCTTCTTATGTGGAACTTTTTAGGTACAAATGGAACTTTACTAAAGTTAGTCTGGACAAAAGGCTGGACTTCTTTGAATCCAATTGGGCATTCTTTGCTGGTTTTGGTAATGTTCTTTCTGATCACGATGCTTAATATTGCAGCCTCAGTGTGTATGTGTATTGGGTGGGATGTAATCCATGGATCTGGGGGTCACCTAATCTGAGATTTTTGATGTGACACTTATCAAATACTTGCTCACCATGATTTATGTGGGATCCACATATCAAAGAGTATCTGTAGTGGGTTTTTATTGTTTCTTTCTCCTGCAATGGATGTCCTAGTTTGTGTATTTCTTCTGGCATAAACACGCTTGGTGGTGAGAAAGACATGCTATTTCTTGTGTTACACGCTTTTTCATCGTAATTTTGATGTTATCTACATATGTAATAGAATATTGAAGTAGTTTGATGTACTTTTTTTTTTTATAGCAAAGGATGTGCTGATTTGTCTGACAGAAGCAACAAAATTGACTGTTTGAGTATCTTCTCTAAATAATGCTCTTTTCATGTTCTCTGAATGTTTTTTTTCCCCTCTCTGAAATCCTATATAGGAGACTGGTAGTCAAATCTGGATGGAAAATTGGTGGAAATGGTAACTGAAGCCTAGAACTTTTGTCTGGGGGTCCTTGTAAATCTGATTGCAAGATAGCTAAAATGGAACAAGGAAGGAATGCATTTCGAAATGCACTCAAAGGTAGTCATCACTAGTGGTTATGGATACTGAGGAGGGGTACGAGTAGTATGTTTCCTTGGAAGTATCATGTTATTGCTCTTATTAACATGGGTCAATCGAAGACTGTTTTGAACATTGTCTGTCTCTCATTTTGACAGATTTTTATAATTTGTCAATCAGGCCTGTTTTAGTGAAGTTGCATCTTATCACAACTTAAACTGAAAAAAGAAACATGTGCCCTTAATTCTTAGGAATATTTTTGTGTCCAGTCAACTTTTCTTTGACTACTTTCTTTAACGAGAAGTCTCTTAGAAGAATAAACATCGAAGTTAATTAACATATTAACAAAACATAAACTAAACTTACTGGTAGAGTTTCGTAATAAAAATAAACAAACATATATGATGGATGAAACAATGAAGATGTTGAAAACCTTCATAAAACTAAAGCTGCCAACTTTTCTGATACAACACTTAGACAAAGTAATGTTAAGTTTAAAGGAAAAGTACATTCAATTGTTAATGCATGGGTATGCTACTGGTTAAAGTTCAAGTGATATTATGAAGTGTTGACTTCAATGATGCTTTTCTATCTTACCTGGAGGAGAGGGATCGGATTAGTTTGATCTTCCTGTAATAATGATTCGCGAAATTATGTTAATCTGTTGGGAGCTGGGAAAGATATGTCAATTTAAACTGTAATATTAGACTACAAAGACGGTACAAGAAAATTAGCATACAGTGCTTCAACTCGTAAGCTATCAAAGTCTCAGATTGAGTTTACTGCTCTTAGGTAACTTATATTTACAATGGGTCGTACTTTTTTCTAATGTTGACCATATAGAATATGTCCAAATAAAACATGTGAAGTCTCTGGACTTTCTTGTTTGAATAAGCGAGATGAGCTTTCTTTTTGTAAGGGAGTCATTTCCGTCATTACATTGGATTACTTTCTCCATATCAGCTTTAAGTTTTTTCATGAAATGACAAACTGTCATGTTTATCAACAGAGAGTTAAATCGAAGTTTGTAGACCTGTTAGGTAGAATTGAAACAATTGCATGAAACTAAAATCAGGTCAAAGTTTGGCCTAATGAACACTTAATTGTGTCAACTTGCGATTGATGTTGAATTATGCGGTTCTCAGAAGAACATGCGATGTTGATCTGTTATGGCAGGCTTTATATGTCATCATGGCATTCGTCTCTCATTTAATTGAAATCTTCTAAATCAATGTGCGGGTCATAATGGTATCTCGCGGCATGTCTTGTTGAAAAATTGTTCATGTGTTTCTCTGAAGCTCATGTGATGCCTTTTTCTTGCATAGATGGCATTCTATTTAGTGCTATTATGTTTGAGTTTTCATGTTGAGATTCAATGCTTTTACTTCTAAGAGAATGCCGAAATGGGATTTGCTTTTAATTCTGATTGTAAGTTTGTAACTAGAGCCACTTTATTTGCTGGTTGTGAGCATGTCTAAAATGAGGTTTACTTGGTGGCAAGTCAATCTATGTATTCAATAAATTTGCTTCAATTACTTACAGGAAACCCCTGCGTTCTGGCTAGTTTCTTTTTCTCACCTCTGGTGGGCTATGGTGTTATGGCTATACTTTTTCCACTGGTATGTCTTTGCCTTTTCCTCTATTGCCTTTAGTGTGTGCACATAGCGCTAGAAGCAAAGCTTTTTCTCTTTGCTGGTTAAAAAAAAAAATCTAGTTAATCTTCAGCAATTGTCTTGAGCACTCGTGATGTATTTCCATTTCAAGTGTGAAATGATATATGCACACCTTATTTCCAACTCTTGGTCAAGTCTTTTCCCTTAGTTAACAAATTTCTGCTGCAAAATACATGCTTCTCTTCCACTTTGGCTGTTCGCTGCTAAACATCAACATAGTTCTATATCTGAATCATGCCCAACTCAGGCCTAGCTTCCTTAGATCAGCATTAATTATAAAATTCCCTAACTGGTAATAAATGCTATAATAAATGTCATAAATGCTGAATTGGACTCCAAGTTTGAAGCTTTGTTTCATTAACATGGAAACATGATTAAAATTTAGATAGGTCAGACCCAAAAAACACCAGATATACAAGAAGCTAGCAAACCGTAATGTTTACCTGGGCAAGCAACCTGTTGATGCTGCTAGATATCAGAATTGGGCTTCCAGCTTCTGAAGGAAAGTAGATATGCTTGTATTCAGTCATTGAATCGATTGTGCAGAGGATTGCGGTGACATATTCTTGTTAGATAGCTCATTTACCATAGAGTATGTACTTGAACATCCAGTTGTTCTATTGTCTTCAGAAGAAATTGCCAATTCAGCAGACCACACATGGTTCTTCCTCCTTTTCTTTTATTTATCTGTGCTTATTTCTTCTCTTTGCTAATTGTTCAAATTGGTTTGATTAATGTGCATTTTCTGTACTAATAAATGCGTCTTTCAGTTTGTGCTGACAGCTACAAGCTCAAGGGCTGAGCAAGCTATATTTTCTGAAAGAAGAAAACAGAGAGATGCTGGAATAGGAAGGCTACCAATATTTATGCAGCTGATACTTTGTCGTAAGATGCCTCTGTGCCTATTCAATTTCTCAGCAAAGCAGTACCTTTTTCTTTTCTTTTTTTTTTTTGGCTATGAGTGTGAATATTGATTTTAGCAGCAATGGGATATCTAGATTTGATAAATTACTTTTGCTTATCAAAGCCCTTGCATGAACATACAGCAATTCAAGGCTTTTCAAATGACAATCCTATATGACCCAAAAAAGAGAAAGAAAAGAAATTGACATCCTATAGTTGAAACTTAAGTATCCACCTAAGCTGTGAAGTTTACTGCTGATCTTGCGAGACACATTTACAAAGTTCTATCATTTTCTACTGCAATTTCATGAGATCATAGAGATAATGGTACTAGAATTCTCTTGGTGGTTAGAAAATCGTATTGTGGCTTGACAAAGTAGCTAATGGTGTTTCATATGCTGACCACCCAAAGAAAGTGACCAACTGTTGTCCCCACCAATCTGGAGTGGGTTATCAATTACTTCCTTTTCACTCTGTTTCATGCTAATTCTTCGACTAAGATCCAATATTCAAGGTCTTTATGTTGTGTCTACTTCATATGCTCTAAAGTCTCTCCTCATTCCTTTCAAACCTACTTCACTATGATAGAACCGCAAGTGAACACTGTTTGTTCTCCATTTAGAAACCCATCTCGCAAGAATTCGTCATCTTATTTTTAGTTGAGGCCGGACAAACTTTCCTCAAATATGCCTTCTTCTTCTTTTTTTCAATCTTTAGTAACCCTCATAATCGAAATAGTCATATCTGCAATCCCGATCTTGCACATATGGTAATATTTTCAGAGAATATTTCATAGGGAAAAGCATTTTTGGCCTTGCATGCATATTTTAGGATGATATGATACAAAATTGTTTCAAATTTAGAAAAATCCAGTTTAAGTTTTTTTCTTTTGTCAACCGTTTTTAGAATAAGGATAACAAGTTGTTCTGAATCTTATCAATTCCTTGGCAGGAGTAGGTGATTTTTGCTAATACCTTGATATATGAATCGACGTCCTGTACAGCGTACTCTAGTTTAATTCTTGGCAGTGCTGCTATTGATGTTTCACTCTAATTCTTTAGGATGTGGTCTTGGGCTTTTTCTCTTTGGAATCTTGGGAGGCAATACGAGAGAAGAAGCAGTAGAAAGCTTTGATCACTGCTGACATCATTGTAGCCTGCAACAGCTCTTGTACAGGTGATCCATTAAGAACATTATCTCGTCCTGATGGTGGTTATGGTGTTGTTAACTCTATATGTTGATTCAAGAGACTGAGCCCCTCAACAATGTATGTTCACAGTAACATGCGTGCTTTTAGACTTCAGGTCAAGGTTTCAACGATCATCTGATGCTGAGAAATTTGAACATATTTGTTACTAGATCCTGGAGCAATAACATATCCATGATAGGCATATTTGTTAATGAATCGAGTGGTCAACAACAGCGCGGTTGTGTTCGGCTTCATATGCTATTAACTATTAAGTTTATGTAAAGCCCTCAACTGTAAGTTTTGTGTTCGGGTTCATATGCTATTAACTATTAAGTTTATGTAAAGCCCTCAACTGTAAATTATTGCTGACACGTGAATTTCCCTGGTGAAGATCAACCTGTTGACTCTTATTTTTCGTCCTTTGAATTGTACATAGCGACATCTGTTGTTTGTTTGTTTGTTTTTTTCTTTTGGGTCCCAATTCGTGTGCTATGTGCTGTCAGGATCCCCAGTATCTGCTCTCATGTTGGTGTAGAAGGCGGTTTCCTCTTGTATTTGTACCTGGAGAGAAATTGATCTTTATTTTTTTGTCCCAATTTTGGTACTATGTGCTGTCGGGATCGCCCGTATCTGCTCTCATGTTGGTGTAGAAGGCGGTTCCTCTTGTATTTGTACCTGCAGAGAAATTGATCACCATTTGATCTCGAGCTTACTTGGGGAGGCTAGCATAGTAACAACTCCATCATACATATGAAATACAAAAGAAGCGATTCAATCAACCTCTGGAGTAGTAATTCAAGTATGTTCATGTAGAATTCTGATGTAGATTGTCCGTGACTAGTAAAATAGTAATTTGTAACTAGTGGTGGTGAGATGGGAGAGTTTATGTGGTGTCAGTGCCGCTGCCGGGCGCTTTGCAAGCATTCCTGACGTTTCGTACACCCGCATGTACCTTTCGCTTAAGAAAGAAAAGTAAACGGCTCCCCAAGACCAAAATCCCTACACCTCAGCCCCCAAGACGAACGAAGCCCCTCTTTCTTTCTCACTCTCCTTGCAAAAGTGTTAATTGTCGTGCACTCTTGTGCCCTTGACGGATCTTGTCGATGGTGCAGAATCAGATGAGCAGAGGGATGCCCTCGAATGTGTGGCTCAGAGTTCATGGTGGTGTCGAACTCTTCGATGGTGAGGAGTTGCACCATTGTTGAGCTCTTAGGGGTAAAGAATGAGAGGGATTACGACGGGCTCACATTGTTGAGCTCTTCAGGGGTAAAGAATGAGAGGGATCACCACATATTTGGGGAGAGAGAGAAGGGGGGGGGGGGGGGGGGGGGGTTTGTTGTCAGCTGAGATGACGGGCAGCATTGGGTGGTGGCGGTTTGGAGGGGGGCAAGAAGGTGGCTGCAGCTTCATGGAGGCGGCTGCTGTGGTGGAGAGGCGTCAATGGGTGTCGAAAGGGTATGGGATAGAGAAGGGAGTATGGTCGGGTCTCGAAGAAATGCAACTTTCTTTTACACTAGCGCAGAGGGTCCGTTGGATGAAAATTCACTCAAAAGACTACTAGGTGTCCGGCAGCAGCGTTAATTTGGCCCGATAGCAGCGTGACCTCTGGCAGTAAACTTGAGGTCACGGGCCAATCATTGAGAGCTAATATATCAGAACTTATCGATAAACATTGGATTTACCAATTTCCAATTAATCAGTAACTTTATCGAACTTTCACTTCATTTTTACTATTGACTATCCAAATTCACTAGTATTTCCAATTCGAAGCTAACCAAAGTAACCTTACAACTAAGTTGCCAAATTTGCAGTTTGCTCGTTTGTAAAATTACAATTGATCTTTGGATTCACTGGTGAAATTATCGTGACAGGCCGCATATCGATTGGAATCAGAGCGTCTGTAGTTTTGAAGGGAAGTTTAACCGACATGTAGTTACTAGTAGTTGAGTTCTAGCAAGTATGAATTTACCCTGTCATGGCGTTAAACATCTTACTTACCTTAAATGTTCGACAAAAAGGTACGACTTCCATTCTAATTTGCCAATTGTTCTACTGTAGCAAGTGACCATCGTTTAGCCATAAATCACTTTGGCACCCACCATCAACTCAAGTGCTTCTAGTAAAGTGGAGGAATTACCAAAAAAAAGTCTTAAACTATTGCAATTGTGCCAATCAGTTCTAAATCTTTGCAATTTGTGCTTGTCCATACTATCCATTTTTGATCCGAAAATTGCGACGTGGCACTGCTGGTGCTGATTGTGACAATTTAATTAGTAATTTTATTAAAAACCTTTAGCCGGTAATCGAGGTGCGGGTGATTGGCCAGAGGAGGGTTGACAACTCCCGTTTAGGTGAAGCTTGACCCACTCCAGGTGGAGGCCGGCCTAGCCCTATTAACAATTTTCACATTAGCGATTTCCAACTAAAATTAGCTAGATGGGATTGAAGTAGCTTACAAAAATCCAAAAAAGTCTATGATTGAATTGGTAAAAAAAAAAAATGGATATGAATTGGCACAATTACATTGCATTTATGATTTTTTTTTTGGTATTTTGCCCTATTAAGCTTCACAAGAAATTTTCGTGTGCAAATCTTGTGATTCGGTTCCAAGGGTAATTAGAATTCGTATGAAATATTTGTTATGAAAAAATTGTGCTTAGATATTTGAAATTTCCCAAGTCCAACGGATCTCTTTCTTTTTCCTTATTTTTGTTTGATATATGTGTGATAATTCGGATCCTTCTCAATCTAATTTAAATGACCAAATCCTCTATCCTTAATCAGAATGTATGAAATATTATTGGCATGATTATGCTTCATGCCTAATTGAAATGACCAAATCCTGTATCTTATTCCATGAGTTGTATTTTTGGCCTTTTTTGTTGAAAAAAATTGAAGAATGGAAATTTATTGTTCAAAGAATTAATTTTTTTTGTTTAAGATGTATTGTGGTGATAATTTGATTGTTCAAAGATTGGAACGCTTATCCAGTGAGTTAAATGGAAGATAAAAAAAAATTGCAGAAAAATTGGACATACACGTGGAAGATTAATAGATATGATTGAAAACTTGTGAACCGTTGGATCTCCATGCTTTTTGTCAAGATTAATTAGACTGGGAATCAACAAGGTGCACGGATTAGATTTAGCAAAGAGAGCAACACCATATTATTGTTTCAATTCATGTAGGATTAGGAATCGTGTTGCTTTATATTGCAAAGGAAGTTCTCAAATTCTAACTTAGTTGTTTCACAGACGACATGTCGCATGAGAATAACATTCCACACTCCCTGTTCCCATGGAACCCCAAACTTCTTGTCAATGGAGCGCGCAAAGCGTAGTTCAAGTGCTCATCGTCCAGACCATCTCGCATTATAGCATACTCAATAAACATTTAAACCTACTTTCTATTTCATTCGTATATCTTTAGATAGTTACTATCTTTAAATTCTAAATCAATGTAAAAGTAAAAAAAATCTAATTGATTGACACTGCACAGAAGTCAATAATAAGGTGAACGTGACGTTGAGCGACATGACACGATTGTAAGCTGGTAATATTTGCTTTTAATTAATCAATAGGACGGATGGATATATATATTTTTCGAATGTTGTTGAATTTAAACTATACAAATATAAATAGCTGGCCAAAAATAAAGTATATAAATAGATAGACCTTATCCGCTGGGATTGAAACTTAATCAATGTTTGTTTCATCAAAATCAATATTGAAAAAGATTTTTCTAATTTTGATCATGTAAATATTTTCATATCAACAGAAATTTAGGCATGAATTGTTGTTGATCGTGTAAATATTTTTCATTGATTATCTTTATAAGCGATAACAACAATTAATGTTATGAAAGTGTTTTTCAAATTACTGATTTTCTGTGAAAAGAGCCTAAAAATCTTTTATGAGCGACTTTCAATAGCAAAATCAGGCTGGAAACTAGGCCTCAAACCCCGTTGGACCATCTATTTCAGTAGGTCTGTTCCGCAAAACATTTAATCAACTTTTCTTAGTTCAATAAATATACCGATTGATGGTCTTGTCTTGAGGCTACTAAGAAGCTTTAAACATAATTTAGCATCGACAATAATTGCTTGCATAAGTTAATGAGTTCTCGAGGAGCAGATATTAGATTACTATTTAATTAAGAATTATTTAGCAAGAAAGAGTCCTGTTGCGCGTTCGTGTGATAAGCATGGTAAAAAATATCTACTTATGTGGTATGATAAGCCAAGTTATTTAAATCACTCGGGATTTCAAACATTAAAGGACGACTTGCATTAGGAGTCATAGTTAGATTAGAATTTGATTTAGGGATCACATCATCCGGATAATCCTCCTGACCAAAACAAACGGAATTCTTCGTAAGCTCCATAGCTAAATTCTTTCAATTAATCATGTCTTAGAACAACTTGCATTCTAGAGGCATCTTCCCAATGAAATCTGACTCCTCCATGATGGCTCAACCACAACCAAAATCGTGATGGATCGGGAGACAATGATCGCTGAGAGAATACTTATGAGTTTTTTGGTGAAAAAGACCGCTCTCCAGATAATCAAGGAGGTTCACAATCGGAATGATGACCCTAATGCTTCCTACTTTACAATGCGTGAACAATATCCTGGCTTGACCATGAAACAAAATTGATCGATAGAGCAGCTCCATCAAAAGGAAAGGAGCTGAAGTCGAGGGAAGGAAGGAAAGTCGGTCTCTCGTCCAATTGATTCCTAAACTGCTTAGGAATAACTAGGACTTGATGATGATTGAATTTGTTTTATGTCTCATAGAAAGCGTTTGTATATAGTAGCTTGTATCAGTATTCATAATCCACCATTGAAGCGACTTGTAGCAACTTCTCTATTGTTCCACTGACACACGCCGCATGAATACAACTGAAGGGAACCAATCCCACTTTATATACGTAGCGGATTACACAGAATTAACAAGCCAAGAAAACTTACTTGAATCACTGATCGGAGAAGCATATCACAAAACGGACATACTCGGGTTTTCACCGATTAAGTGTCGTCAATGCAGCGAGAGATTTCGTCAGTTTGTGACGTTTCGAGGAAGAGCGAGAGAGATCGTTTGTGTTTCTCTGTGTTCTTCTATGAATGCTAAAGCGACGTCATGAAGAAGACGACGTTTTTTCTAAACGCATAAACAAACAGCCTATTGCAGTTATTAGAAAAGTGGAGTGGCTATAATAGCCTACATGGGGGACCACGATCTTCCCATTGCAGCCTCAATTTCTAACATCTCCCACTCGCCCATGAAGGGCTAAAACATAAACTCTCACTTGCCCACGAAGGAGTCAACAACTCCAACTCACCCACAAAGGGTTAAAACATAAACTCTCTCCTTTTTTTTTTTTGCAAATCATATGACAAATAATCCGTGTGACCAGCAATACTACGAGAGCTCGTTGCCATACATCTGTTAGGAATATATAGCCGCTCAAATTGGGCAAATTAACTCAGAGTAGATCCAGTATGCAGTACCCTAGATCAATCAGTCACATTTACATCATATCTCCTTGATCCCCTCGAGTACTCGGATATATTGATATTCAACAATCTGATTAAATTCAAAATAATCCACAAATTGGCGGACCTGTGAACCACAAAGAGAGAATGTGACATCCAAAACAAATTGATCTTCCTCTTTCCTTAACCTCTCC
>JAGVVM010011281.1:0-15719 GCA_019149425.1 Psidium friedrichsthalianum
CGAACTTCTTAAAAGCATGTTTTTCATATGGCTAAAGAACGTGAAATTTGCAGATTGCCCTCTAGATAAGAAGTAACAGGTTTTAACATGTGATACACCGATTTAATAATAATAATAATAATAATAAGAAGAAGAAGAAGAAATAAGAAGAAGAGCTATGACATGCAATTTGGTATGCGGCCACGAAAGAAATGTGTTCTGATAAGACTGCCTTTCAATTGGGTGAAACCAAGTGGAAGTCTGAACAATTGTTGTTGAAGAATTGGCGGATGAGTTTGTGGTTAGGGAAGTGCACTTGTGAGCAAGGGCTGATTTCCAAATGCTTTGGGTCCTTTTCAGACAAGTATGGTGTTAAGGACATAAACCATACTGAAATGGTTTCTTGAATAAAGGAATAGTTTTCCTCATGAGCAATATAGTGAGAGATTAGACCCCATATATATATATATAGTGAGAGACCAAGGGTACAGTTAAGATTACGCCTTTTTCTTTCATTTGATGATTGACGTACAGTCATTCATTCAAAAAGGGTCTGATGAAAATGTGGACGATGTAGCCACTGAGATTGGTCTGTTATATGCTTGAGGGAAACACAAATTTTTGGCATTGATGGTAGCTGATAATGAAAATGGAAGCCATAACAACGTGTTGAATAATCTGTGAAAAATTACCTTTTTGAGATATAAAGCTTCAGAACTGTGTAAATGAAGGCCAGTTTACTTGTCTTAAGAGTAGAAGAGATTTGATTCTGTTCTATGGATTTACCAGGAATGCTTTTTCCAATATCCCTCTCTCTTTTTTTTCCCCCTTTTTGATGTACTTCATCATCATTAACCATCATAAGTCCTTCTCCTTCTTCTTCAGTCCAAAAACAACACATATCTGCAATTTGGCATCTCTGACGCGATTTGTGTTGCAAATATGCTTTGTGTCGACACTGTTTGTTTGCATCTGGCCCAACATCACCACTTTTCTTCCTTTTGCAGCATGCACAACTAAAACATCTAATTGTGTGGTCCTAAGAACAGTTTTTGTGTTTTCTCTTCCCTAGGTTTCTTCCGGAATTGGGAGAATGCCCCCCCACAGGGAGGACGGAAAGCCTTTCTGAATCTGTCTTATCAACAAAAGCAGCATAATGCTTAGTTCTCTGTTGTCGTCATCACCGCCGCTTGGGCGGCTGCGGCATTGACATCTTTGTTCATATTCAACCTGCTACGGTCTTTTCGCTTAAATTAGGAAGCAGAAATTTGTCTCCTCTCTTGGGGAGGACTTAGAATCGTGGAATGTAATCTGTATTTGTATGAACGCACCGGATTGCTATGTGGGACATTCGTTTGCTTATTTAATCCGACGAAAGAAAGTTTTCAGCGAATTCGCTTCTCTTGTGACGATGGGGCTTTGAATGGTCGGCCAAGGCCGAAAGGTGAGCTTGACTTTGGCACCAATTACTGATTTGGGATGCAGGCAGAATTTTTAGGAACAACTGCATACTTGGGCAAAACAACCACAGAGAGAGTGCTGAATGCTGATTCTTCCATGGCAGACACAGTTTTCATGTTGATTTGGGAACACTAGAAACATGCAGCATTTGACTCTCTTTTCTCATTTTCTTGAATCTCTGTTCTGAGACTTTGCAGTTCCGGTGTATGACCTGAGTCCAGACGTTTTGAGTCGGATTGTGATGATATAGCATCATGGGGGATCACGTTATTCACGAATTGGTGGACCCTGTGGAGGGGAAGGAGGGATAGGAACGGGATGATCGGGTATGTGTCATTTTCGGCGGCTTTGACAAAGGAGGGTGAAGTGAAGTTTCTCAGTGCGTGATTTAGGACAAAAGCAAGCAAGAACTTCTGGAAGGGACAAACAGAGGCTAAATGTTCAACGACGTGTGGAACGTGTGAGGAGTTAGGTTTGTGGTCTCGTGAAATGATGGCGATGCAATGGTATGGGTCATCCCTCCCTGAGATTTTAATGTCATCCCACGTCATCTTCGCCTTTTTTTCATGCATAATTTTGAATTTCTTTTCTTTCTCTTTCCTTTTTCCCCTTTTGAAGGTAATTATTTATATTCGACCAAATTAAAAAAAAAAGGTAATTATTTATATGACCAAAAAAAAGGTAATTATTTGTCTCCGACCAAAAACTACCAAAAAAGGTAATATTTGTCTCCTACCAAAAAAAGGTAAAAGGTAATTAGTTGTCTGACCAAAAAAAGAAGATTTTTATTTTGTGTGCCGCGTGGGTTGCATGTGTCTTCTTAATTATTGCCTCTTTTCTAGCACCCTTCTTTTTTTTTTTCCAAACCAAGACGAAAATATTTCTTCCCGCAAAAGGGGAGAAAGAATCACCAAAAAGTCATAAATCTATCGCAATTATATTAATTTAGTCTTTTTTTTTTGTCAATTGAGGCCTAAACCTTTAATTCAATCCATTTAGCCAAGCGGCGCTAACATGACAAAATTTTAATAAATTTTTATTATTTTGAATTTTTTTTTATTTTAGATCTTTTGTTTTAGGGTTTAGGGCTAGATTGCGAGCCTCACTCACCATGGCTAGGCGAGGCCGCGAGGCCCGCGACCCTCACCAATTGCAGGCTAGGAGGTTTATGAGACCTCTTGCCTGAAGTAGCACCCATACGCGAGACGACAAGACCTGCAACCACTTTTATTTATATAAAAAAAATCAGAGAATATTTAACACTGTTTAGACATTTTTTTATAGTTACTATATATTATAATATCAAACTGTCTAAACCTGTTTAAATTCTCTAATTTTTTTTATATAAAATAAAGTGTTGGCATGTCTGTCGTCTCGCGTATTGGTGCTACTTAGGCAAGAGGTCATAACCCTTGCTAGCAATTGGTGAGGGTCGCGGGCCTCGCGGCCTCGCCTAGCCATGAGTGAGGGCTCGCAATCTAGCCCTAAACCCTAAACAAAAGATCTAAAATAAAAAAAAATTCAAATAATAAAAATTTATTAAAATTTTTGTCATGTTAGCGCCGCTGGCTAAATGGATTGAATTAAAGGTTTAGGCCTCAATTGACAAAAAAAAAAGACTAAATTAATATAATTGCGATAGATTTATGACTTTTTTGGTGATTCTTTCTCCCTTTTGCGGGAGAAATATTTTCGTCTTGGTTTGGAAAAATAAAAAAGAAGGGTGCTAGAAAAGAGGCAATAATTAAGAAGACACATGCAACCCACGCGGCACAAAAAATAAAAATCTTCTTTTTTTTGGTCAGACAACTAATTACCTTTACCCTTTTTTTGGTAGGAGACAAATAATTACCCTTTTTTGGTAGTTTTTGGTCGGAGACAAATAATTACCTTTTTTTTGGTCATATAAATAATTACCTTTTTTTTTAATTTTGGTCGAATATAAATAATTACCTTCAAAAGGGAAAAAGGAGAAAGAAAAGAAAATTCAAATTATGCATTGAAAAAAAGGCGAAGATGACGTGGATGACATTAAAATCTCAGGGAGGGATGCCCCATACCATTGCATCGCCATTCATTTCACGAGACCACAACCTAACTCCTCACACGTTCCACACGTGTGAACATTTAGCCTCTGTTTGTCCCTTCCAGAAGTTCTTGCTTGCTTTTGTCCTAAATCACGCACTGAGAAACTTCACTTCACCCTCCTTTGTCAAAGCCGCCGAAAATGACACATACCCGATCATCCCGTTCCTATCCCTCCTTCCCCTTCCACAGGGTCCACCAATTCGTGAATAACGTGATCCCCCATGCTATATCATCACAATCCGACTCAAAACGTCTGGACTCAGGTCATACACCGGAACTGCAAAGTCTCAGAACAGAGATTCAAGAAAATGAGAAAGAGAGTCAAATGCTGCATGTTTCTAGTGTTCCCAAATCAACATGAAACTGTGTCTGCCATGGAAGAATCAGCATTCAGCACTCTCTCTGTGGTTGTTTTGCCCAAGTATGCAGTTGTTCCTAAAAAATTCTGCCTGCATCCCAAATCAGTAATTGGTGCAAAGTCAAGCTCACCTTTCGGCCTTGGCCGACCATTCAAAGCCCCATCGTCACAAGAGAAGCGAATTCGCTGAAACTTTCTTTCGTCGGATAAAATAAGCAAACGAATGTCCCACATAGCAATCCGGTGCGTTTCATACAAATACAGATTACATTCCACGATTCTAAGTCCTCCCCAAGAGGGAGACAACATTTCTGCTTCCTAATTTAAGCGAAAAGACCGTAGCAGGTTGAATATGAACAAAGATGTCAATGCCGCAGCCGCCCAAGCGGCGGTGATGACGACAACAGAGAACTAAGCATTATGCTGCTTTTGTTGATAAGACAGATTCAGAAAGGCTTTCCGTCCTCCTGTGGGGGGGCATTCTCCCAATTCCGGAAGAAACCTAGGGAAGAGAAAACACAAACTGTTCTTAGGACCACAATTAGATGTTTTAGTTGTGCATGCTGCAAAAGGAAGAAAAGTGGTGATGTTGGGCCAGATGCAACAACAGTGTAGACACAACGCATATTTGCAACACAAATCGCGTCAGAGATGCCAAATTGCAGATATGTGTTGTTTTTTGACTGAAGAAGGAGAAGGACTTATGATGGTTAATGATGATGAAGTACATCAAAAAGGGGGAAAAAAAAGAGACGGGATATTGGAAAAAGCATTCCCTGGTAAATCCATAGAACAGAATCAAATCTCTTCTACTCTTTAAGACAAGTAAACTGGCCTTCATTTACACAGTTCTGAAGCTTTCATATCTCAAAAAGGTAATTTTTCACAGATTATTCAACACGTTGTTATGGCTTCCATTTTCATTATCAGCTACCATCAATGCCAAAAATTTGTGTTTCCCTCAAGCATATAACAGACCAATCTTCAGTGGCTACATCGTCCACATTTTCATCAGACCCTTTTTGAATGAATGACTGTACGTCAATCATCAAATGAAAGAAAAGGCGTAATCTTAACTGTACCCTTGGTCTCTCACTATATATATATATGGGGTCTAATCTCTCACTATATTGCTCATGAGGAAACTATTCCTTTATTCAAGAAACCATTTCAGTATGTTTTTATGTCCTTAACACCATACTTGTCTGAAAAGGACCCAAAGCATTTGGAAATCAGCCCTTGCTCACAAGTGCACTTCCCTAACCACAACTCATCCGCCAATTCTTCAACAACAATTGGTTCAGACTTCCACTTGGTTTCACCCAATTGAAAGGCAGTCTTATCAGAACACATTTCTTTCTGGTCCGCATACCAAATTGCATGTCATAGCTCTTCTTCTTCTTCTTCTTCTTCTTCTTATTATTATTATTATTATTATTAAATCGGTGTATCACATGTTAAAACCTGTTACTTCTTATCTAGAGGGCATCTGCAAATTTCACGTTCTTTAGCCATATGAAAACATGCTTTTTAAGAAGTTGTCACCACAATTTTCTTTTATCTCTTAAGAAAGGCTTGAGTATGCATGTCCCCTCAAATAGAGGTCAATCTAAGGGTGGAATGAAAACTAAAGACTTGAAAAGAACTGGAAGGTAAGTATTCTAGTAATTTGGCAGGTATGTCTCATAACATCCAACAATCTAATGCAATACTAAGATTGACATAAGCAAATTTTCCTTTGAAAACCTATGAGTTCAGCTCTACAAACTTAATGAGAGTGACTCAAGATTACATTTTGCCTGATTGCAAACTAGAACTTATCTATACATTTCCTATGATCCTTTCTTTGCCCTCACTTCCTCCTCATGCATGCAGAATCCAACATGAAAAAGAAAAGAAGGATCTCCTGGGGGAGACTTCTAATCTGTCATTCGAGGTGAAGTCATTTTTCAATAACACAACACAAGTAACGCATCATCATGTCTCAGTACCCATCAATGCATGAAATGTATCAAGAAGCTGCCTGATAACACACCCATGCCTAACTTAGGTCACCTCTACAAGATATCCTACTAATTTGTACTAAAGAGAACAAAATAAAGTGAACCTTTCACATACTTAAGAATGGTATTTCACCCAGAGACATATAAATAGAATCATCCTCTCCAAGAGGCACCTGAAACAACCATAAAGATTCAGTTAGTCACACAAAATATTCAGGACATGTACAATGAAAAGGGGGAAATCCCATCAGTGGGAGTTTGCAATCAGGTCAGCTTATTTTGATTTTCATCACCTTATCACAAAAACTTTTAGCTCATAGCAATCGATGCATTTTGACTGTAATTCAGCCAATTCTAGAGGAATGCTGGCTTGGCGGCCACAAGGCATTAGCCGCGTCAAAGTGAGAAAAGAGGGTCACATGGTCGCCACATCATCATTTCGTTTGCAAATTCGTACATTCGGATCAAATTCATCCAATTGCGAAACAATGAAAGAGCAGTGCATTGGGTAATTGAAATCAAAATTAGTGGCCTTGGTTGCAAGATGCACCAAATCGAGTGTCCACCAGCAATCCAGATAAAAAGCCATTAAAGTCAGTACATTCATTTGAACTAACAGAACACCAGCTGACAAGAACATTAGCATGAACAAGGTCCCCCCAGAAAATGATAAGGTCAATCAACATTTCATAAAGATTCTAGTCATAGACAAGTTAAATTATTAACATATTTCTAGGCAGAAACTGTTATTACCTCCCCGTTATGAAGGCCGATGTTATCAAGAGCATTAATCTCACCCTGCACAGAACTGCAGTTTGCAAAATCGTTACCAAGCAACTCTGAGATCATGAGACCATAGCCATCCTGACCATCAGTATTATCAACTGCATTTGGTGCAGGATTAGGAAATCCCTCTAATCCCGTGAATGCAGTCTCTGTCCTGTACAATCAACAATAAGATAAATTTAGCGCACTAAATCTAAGTAACATTAAAATATTATCTCCCAAAATCTTTCCTGCAAAAGGCCCACAGAGAGAGGCACCTAAGAGTCAAACTAAAACAAGCAGCTGTACAAAATAATGCTGCAACTATTACACCTGTTGAGAAAACGAGGGACATGCTCCATATATAACACTTACTTCCTTTCAGGCATGTTGAAGGCCTTGTCTTCTAAAGTAGAATCACTTTCTAAGTCAATTACTTCAATTGCTCTATCATTAGGGATGCGTCTTACATTCTCAGAAGATGTGCCTGTGTTACTTATTGACAAGTCGACATCAACTGAACTATTTTCTGCTTTCAAGTCTGAAATAGGTGGATACATGAAAATGGGAACCTGATCATGGTTCTCATTCACATCAGAAGTTTCCATGAGATTAAGGTCGCAAATCTTGAATGAGCTTGGGAAAAGCTGCTTCTCCTGAGAATTGGCACATGTTGTGTCTTCAACTTCTAGCAACTGAGAATTACTTGCTGAATTATCTGGTTCAGCAACTGTGACAACATCTTCAGCACTCATGAGATCACCTTTAAAAACTGCTTTACTTTTACTCAACTTGGAAGGGTGAAAGTACTCGTCCCCCTCATTGCCAATGGGAGAAAACCAATCCCTTGCTCTTTTATGTCCCTCATTTACATCACTCTCTGCAACAGCCTGTTTTTCAACCCTTTTCTCAACTACAGTATTCAAAGTCTCACATCCTGGCAAGCCCTGACTCGAATCTCGATCATTCTCAAAAACTAAGGACCTATCTGGAAAGGACTCAGATTTAGAACCTTTAGCCTCATCAAAACCACATGCTGGGCTTAATTCTCTCACCTCTGGTAAAGGCTGTGAGCTCACATGTTCAGCCAACTCAATGCCATGAGCAGGAGCTAATTCTTCCAACGCCTCAGATGGCTGAAGAGATGTTGCTTTGGAGATCTCAAAGTCAAGGCATTTTGATTCACTAGAATCGTTTGCAGAACCAGTTTTAGAGGAGCCAACAATAGTATCATCTTCAACTATGACTCTTGTTCCTTCAGAAGGTCCTGCAGCCTCATTGCTCTCCACACCACTCGAAACAGGCTCAAGTTTGGTGCCTCTAGACGAACGGATTCTGGTGGGCACGTTGGCGAATTTGCAAAGCGCTCGTAAATCAGGAATACTGCTCCCTGATAATTTTATCTCTGCAGCAGCAGTTTCAGCAGGTAACTTCCCCGTGACTATCTTTTTCCCTGCTTCATGATTATTAGATCCATCTTTTATCTCCTCATTTCTTTCTGTCGAGTTCCTCGACTCACGAGACTCTTTGGAAAGTTCTCCACCAGCTTCAACGAAACCATCTTTCACAGGACTACTAGAATTCGCTTTTGATAGGTGCTCCTTCACTTCAGAGTCTGAATCTCCACCATCCTTACTCTTTGGCACGGCTGAACTGGTACTAGTTTTCTCCACTGCATCAACATTATCTTTAGCAATGATCTTCTCCTCCTTATGTCCCACATCAGCAGCATGTTCAACACCCATTTCTGGAGACACTTTACGTCTATCGGACCATGAGCCATTCCTTCCATAATCTCTGCCCCAATCAGAGCCATATCCCCTGAAAGATCCTCCTCTCCTCCTCCCTTTAACATGGTTTCGCATTCCAACCGCATTGTAATCATCAGAATACCTCCTCCTACCTGACCCTGAATCAAAACCCGAATTACCCAGACGGGCAAGGGCTGACGTTCGCATCTCACCATGGAACTGCAAGTTCTCCCCCTCTGGAGACCTAAAGTCCTGAAACTCACCGACCTGTTTCTTCAAACTACCATTCTGCCACTTCCCGGAAAGTGAACTTGGCGGCAACATACCCTGAGAGACCAAATATTCCGCTGCAAGTCTCCCAGCTTCCATGATTATGTCGGATTTGCGCGGTAGAGGAGGTGGTGGGGTTTGAAAGGATTTCGGATGACCGTGGCTCAGGCTGCGCCCAAAACCACGGTTGAAGCTCCGGTATTCCGAATTATGGAAGCCATGACTCCTAACTGAACTCTCAGGGGAGATACGAGAGGCTACGGCCATATTCATCCCCATCGAACCGGACCTGTACCCATTTCCAGGACTTCGGTGCCTTGGATGCATGTTGCCCAAAAAACAATGTCAACAACTATGGTGTCTAAATAAGAAATTCAGAGCCGATACTAGGAAACACTCTTCAGACTCTTGTTACCAACAGCTTAGTTGCCAACACTTTGCTGATGCTCAACTGTCAAAATCTTAGAGGGCCTCGGGACAATCGAATTACGCATTTGCTAAGGCAAGTTTGCAGGAATCATCCCAAGTTTCGTTGTTCCCGTCCAAGCGTACACCATCTCCCGCGAAACGGAGACCCACCAGGAATCAAGAATCTAAGAACAAGCATCCGTCGGATATTTCAAGAAACCCCCCACCTCCCCAAGATTGTCCCAAGTACAGTGAGACAAGCAAGATCAAGAATTTCACTAACAAAATCCGGGGAATTTCACACTCGGGTTCACGGATCTAGGCTTAGTTGGAGCCCCCCCAAAGAAGAGCAAAATCTGACCTTTTACTCCCCCACTTTTCCCAGAGGGGCAAAGCGAAAATGCCCAGCTCAAAAGATTGGGTTGTTCTAGGGTTTTCTGATCCAGGAGAGTCCCAAATGTTCTCAATCAGCAGCAACCAAAGCTCATCAGAAGAACAATGCCAAGGAAAATTTCTACCCTCTGCGAAGGGTCGGCTTCTGCTTTCCGTCAAATTCTCGACGTCCTCTCAGCTTTATTATATTAGGTGGGCAACAAGCGGCGGAGAAAAGAAGATAGAAAATGTTGCCACGAAACGAATATGATCCGTGCCGGAGAACTTCCGTCCAAGTCAAGGAAGGAAAAAAAAAAAAAAACACATACGGATTCTCACACGTATCTCCTACTGGTTGGAGCTCCTACTCCTTCACCTCATTTGCCTTTCTCTTTCTTTTCAGTTAATTAAACCTTTTAATCCTCCGTCTGTTTTTTATTTTCTTCTCTAGTTTCTCTTTCCTATTTCTTTCGTGAGTCACCGGATATGGCGTGAATCCTGGCGTTTGGAGGATCGGCACTTTCCGACGCTCCAACACTCTCTTATATTCTCCCAACACTCCTCGACATGTAATTCACACGTGGTTAGTGCTCCAAACGCGCTAACAACACCTAAGTTCAGCATTTCAACAGGCCATTTTAACGCGCACATGATGAATTTTAAACATTTTTAATAAATTAAGGGCAAAATGTAGATTTATAAAAAAAAATATATATACTTAAGTCTTACATTTAATCGCCCCAAAATTAATAGACTCAGTCAACTTAAAAAAAAGCTAATCGTAAATGCTTAACGAAAGAAGAAGAAGAAGAAAACTCACCGAAATCTTCATATAATCAAGTATATATAAAAATATGTATTTAATATATAACTATTGACATCTAATTTTTAATTAATTTTATTTTTTAGAAAAATACCTAAAGATACAAAAAAATTATAAAATTCAAAATCAATTTAGAAAACCTTAGCCTAGAATCAATTTTGAATAAACAAAAATATATTTTTTGGAATTTTCCTGCAATTTCTAGCATTTTTTAAATATAAAAACCCAAAAACAAGAAAATAGCATTTGTGACTAGAAAAATATAAAAAAATAGTCATTAGTCTTTTTTAATTCTAATTTCATTTTGGTCACTTTAGATCTAAAAAAATTCGTTTAGGGACCCTAATTTCAAAAAATTTGCAATTAGGTCCCTGAAAGATCAAAAATCTCAAATTGAGTTCCTTTTATTCCTTTTTTTTCACTTTTTTTCAGTTATGACGTTTGGTCATTATGCCTTTAATTGCATTCTGGTCCAATCACTTTAACAATTTGAGCAATTTGAGAAATGGGCCAAAAAAATTTTCAATTTAGTCCTTGATTTTTAATTTAAATGCGATTAGGCATTCTCGGCCATTGTCATTCAGGTTAAAACCGCTACCCATCATTTTTCAACATTCTAACCACATTGGTATTCGTCCAGAAAAAAAAAGAAAAACCCACATTGGTGGGGTCAACTTGATATGATTTGACCGTTTGCTATCCCAATTAGCCAAATTTCATATTCGGGTTAAGATATTTTTTTTTAATCAATTTGAACGAATTTGTTCCTAAATTTTCGTTATCTATGAATCGCATACTACATACTAAATTTGTCATTTATTTTTGTGAGTCTGAACATTTCTAGGATGCGTTGAGCTAAAATTAGACGTTCGGGTCACCGGATCCGACATAGTCAACTCGGGTTGACCTTGAGACCGACCAAGTGTTCTTCCTTAACGCCATTGTCACGCGCAGGGGAGGGGAAAGGGAAAGACCAAATGGAGGCCATCTTCAAGCACGCCGAGAAGCCGACCGGAGCTGTCGGAGTCGGTTCATTGGCGTCGTGCCTAATAGTACATGGTTGTCCGTCAGGCACGTGCAGAACCCAGCTTGGAAAGCGCTCATCCCAACGTGCGACAGTTTGGAAAAATTTTTTTGGGATAGAATCTCCAGATGGTCTCACACAATGGAGGATTCCATAGATTACAACACACTCCGGAGAGGAAGAACAAAGAGAAACAAGAAAGAAAGAGAGCGAGATAGACGATGGGGAGCTCAGAGATCACCTGTTACAAATCCGGTTCAGACTGATAGCTCAATCCGGAAGGACTTCGACCGGCGATGATGAATTACACGTTCCCACTGGGGCCAATTACGAGAGCACATGCTAAGCAAATTCAACAAGCCATGCAAGGATTAGTGCTACGCATTATCAACAAGCAAACGGCGGAGTTGGAAGTCAGGAATGTGAACATCATACAAGTTGATAGGAGCTCAGATGATGGGGAATCAGCATCCATCTTGCCTGATTTGGTGCTGATTTGATTGCCAATCAGCATCCATCAATGGAAGGGTGTTAGAATTTGTTTCCTCTTTTATCGGTAGATCTTTTAGATTTGATATTAGCTGTCCTAGGCTGGTGGACGAGTTTTCTTTTTCTGTTTCGTTTGTTTTGGTTGAGGTTATTTGTTTCCTTTTTTTCTTTTTATGTTCGTTCCTCTATTAAAGAAGGGGCGTTCTTCTTTGAAAAGGAGGTAGATTGTGAGAGTTTTCTCCAAAGCTGTCATTCAGCAACTTGCGAGTATTGTAAGCGTGGATGCTTGTGATCCTCGAACTCATTATAATATTGGTTCCTTGTTTGCTAAAATCAGCGGGTCAATATTCCATCTCTTTATAATTTGGTTCTTGGTTTTTTTCATAACCATTGGGTCAGTATTCCATTCCGCTAAAGAAAACCTCTATTAGCGATCCGGTTGGATGTTCAGTCTTTTTGTCGAGTTTTTCAGGTCTCGTGAGGCTTCGCATCATTTGGTATCAGAGCCTGGTTCTACAAGGTCCATTATCCTAATTTTACTGCTCTCGTTAGGCAATTTGAGATTTATTGAAACTAGGGTTTCGGGGTTTAACCGAATTAGGTTTCCGTTTTGTTCTTGCTACGTCTATTTCCAATTGTTCGTATGCTGTTTGTGTTTTTTTCTGATTGTATTTGAGTTCGTCAAAAAAAAAGTGAGAAAGATAAAAAAAAAGGTGAGAAAGATCCAAAAAAAAAAGCGAGAGATCAAAAGGTGAGAAAGATTAAAAAAAAGAGAAAAAAAAAAAATTCAAGAAGACGACTCGTTTGTCAGTTGTACCGAATTGAAATAGTGGGAAAATTTTTTTTTGAGTTGTTTGGTTTAAAAAAAAAAATTAAAGTGTTCGTTCAACTTTCCCAGAAAATATTGATTCAGCATTCCTAGAGAGTGTTCATTGGTCGCCCCCTGGGCCTTGTGACATGACTAGATCTCCTTCATTGGATCAGACTGCTTCTTTTCATTTTTCCTTGAGCCAAAGTATAGTTTCTCGGGTTCTGATATTATAAATTGTTTGGTTGAACTTGTTTTTCCACCTTGCAACGACTAAATTGCTTAGTTGCTTTAGGACTCTGAGGAGGAAACTAAGAGAGAGAGAAAAAAAAAAAAGCAAAGTGTGTGAGAACATCAGAGGGTAAAAGCCTATTTTGAGTGCAACACGAGTGTTTTGAGTGACATCTTGCCGAGTGTAAACACGAAAGGGAGTGTGCGAGGTTCTTTTAATTGCAGATTTCATCATGTCTCAAGAGAACATTGGAAACGATGGAGGAGTTGACGTGAACACTATGTTACGAGCTATGCAACAACAATTTCAGCGCATGAACGTGGTGTTCAACGAGTTTCGAGATAGGTTGGATAGGCAAGACGAACGATTTGAACAGCTGCAACAAGGTCCCGGGCAACGGCCTAGGAGAGCGCATCAGTTGCCACCCGTTGATGCCTTTGATGAGGCACATGATGAGGAAGATGAAGAGGACTCTGATGCGCCTAGAGGAAGAGGGGCAAGACCGAGGCGTTTTGTTCGTAGGGAGTACCGTGAAAGAGACGCAGTTGACCGTAACACAGGTTCGATTAAGCTGACCATACCTCCATTCCAAGGTAAAAATGATCCTGATGTTTACATTGAATGGGAAAGGAAGGTTGAGCTTGTGTTTGATTGTCATAATTATTCGGAGGAAAAGAAAGTTAAACTTGCTGCAGTTGCTTTCACCGATTGCCATTGTTTGGTGGGATCAATTAACTGTGAATAGGCGCAGGAATCGCGAGCCTCGTATTGACACTTGGGAGGAAATGAAAGCAGTAATGAGAAGAAGGTTTGTTCCTACCCATTATTATCGTGACTTACACTTGAAATTGCAAAGTCTGAGACAGGGTTCCAAGTCGGTGGAGGATTACTACAAGGAGATGGAGATAGCCTTGATAAGGGCTAATGTTGAAGAGGACCGTGAGGCAACTATGGCTCGTTTCATCTGTGGTCTTAACCGAGAGATTGCTGATGTTGTTGAGCTGCAACACTATGTGGAGCTTGACGACGTGGTGCACATGGCCATGAAGTTGAAAGACAACTCAAGAGAGGGGGTCGATCAACTTCAAAGGCTGAAGCTTTAGGATCAGCGTCTTGGAAATCGAAGTGGGTTTCCTCTTCGAAATCAGACGAGAAGGCTGATTATAAGCCAAAGGGGGACACCACCAAAATCCAAACCAACAACAAGGATAGGGGTAAAATTTCGTCCGCGAACCTCAAAGAAATCGTGATATCAAATGTTTTCGTTGTTTGGGTTCAGGTCACATAGCTTCCCAATGTCCGAACAAGCGGACTATGATTATGATGGAGAATGGGGATATTGAGACTGAGGGAGAAGATAATGGTTCTATTCTTCACTTGAAGATACTAGTGATGTAGAGTATGCTGTTGAAGGTCAAGCCTTGGTTATCATGCGAGCTCTCCATGCTCATGCTAAAGAAGATGGTGACGAGGTGCAAAGGGAGAATATCTTCTACACTCGTTGTTATGTGAAGGAACGAGTTTGTGGACTGATCATCGATGGGGGAAGTTGCGTGAATGTGGCTAGCAAACTAATGGTGGACAAGCTTGGTTTGCGTACCCAGAAGCATCCCAAACCCTACAAACTTCAATGGCTGAATGAGTGCGGAGAAGTAAAAGTGAATAACAAGTCCTTATATCTTTCAATATTGGAAGTACCGGATGAGGTTTTTTGTGATGTCGTGCCGATGAGTGCCAGCCATATGTTTGCTTGGAAGGCCATGGCAATTCGATAGGAGGGTAACACATGATGGGCATAGGAACCGATATTCCTTTGTCAAAGATGGAAAGAAGGTAACACTTGCACCCTTGACACCTAAACAGGTGTTTGAAGACCAGCTTCGAATCAGGAAGTCCCTTGGTGAGAAAATTGAGAGTGTGGGTGAAAAACAAAAAGAAAGAGAGTGACTCTGAGAGAAAAGAAAGAGACGAGAATGAGAAAAACAAGAGTGGAAAGATAGAAGATTCAGCCATCTCCGAAAAAAAGGAGAAAAAAATGAGTTTTTATGCAAAAGAAAGAGAACTCAAGAGTGCTTGTAGGCTAACAGACCAATGATCTTGTTCTTATACAAGGAGGTCTATCTATCTATTTCTGACCTTGACTCTACTTTGCCTAGTGCTGTTTCTTCTCTCTTGCAGGAATTTGAAGACGTATTTCCCGAGGAAATGCCACCGGACTACCACCAATAAGAGGGATTGAACATCAGATTGATTTTGCTCCAGGAGCCCCTATCCCAAATCGGCCAGCCTATCGGAGTAATCCAGAAGAGGCTAAGGAGCTTCAAAGGCAAGTTGAGGAGTTACTAGCCAAAGGACATGTCCGTGAAAGCATGAGTCCTTGTGCTGTTCCCGTTCTGCTCGTGCCCAAAAAAGACGGGACCTGGAGAATGTGTGTCGATTGTCGAGCTGTGAACAAGATAACGGTAAAATATCGACATCCCATTCCTCGATTAGATGACATGTTGGATGAATTGCATGGTTCCACTATATTCTCTAAGATTGATTTGAAAAGTGGGTACCATCAGATTCGCATGAGAGAAGGAGATAATGGAAAACGCTTTTAAACAAGCACGTTGTAAAAAAAAAATGGTGTGCAGGGTGGAAAAGTTGTAGTAGGGCACGCGTTGGCGGGAGGGGGGGGGTCTATGTAAGTTATTAGTCTCTGCTCTATCCCACGAGTCAGAGGACACAAGGGAGAGTGGATAATAAGGTTAGAGCCGAAAAAGGGGAGAGGGCGGGGGGGTGGCGCGCCCTGCTAACCGAGGAAGGCGGAGGAGGGAGGAGTGAGCAGGAGGCGCTCCACGCGGGCACTGAGCACGAGCCTTCGACTAGAAGCGCGGGAGGAGGAA
>JAGVVM010011282.1:0-18987 GCA_019149425.1 Psidium friedrichsthalianum
AAATATGAAGGGGTTCTTTTTTTTCTTGCTTTTGATTTTGTTGGGAAGGCAGCTGAGGAACGGAGATTGGAGTTGGATGTGTTCAAACAAAGCGCAATCCTAGCAGATAATGAATAGATACAACAATGTATCTCGGGTGTCGCACAAACTAGAGGCAATACAAGAGTCTCCAGTTGTAATGCGAAATTTGAGGTAACACTGTCGAAGCATGTTGAACTATTGAACCCTTTTCCACTTTAAAATCTGTTTTGACTTCTTTACTCACGACGAGCTCAGTGATTTGCAGACTATGCAAGTTTCGTTTGGTTGTCATTTTGGGGAGTGATCGGTTAAATTGTCCTGTTTTCATCTCTTCTTCTTTGGAAAATGCAGGTTGCCTTTTTGGGCTGTTTTCGCTTTTCATCGGTATCAAACTACGTACGTCGTTCGCAAAGAATGCTCCATCTATCTTACTGGGGCTTAAACAACCTCTGGTTTTTTATCATGATATTCCCGTTCTTGCGGACTAATATGTCTCCAATCTACACAACGCGACTATAGCGCATTTGCAAATCACGAGGCTGGAGAAGTGACATTGTACATGGGACTGGTCCTTAACTTTGCACTTATAACGGAGCGTGCCCCTTATCCTCCCTTCCTTGTTTTGCATTCAACCTCTGCAGCAATACTCTCTCTTCAACACCAAACTTCTATCAAAGCGGGGGAAAGGCGAAGGGGGAGGGAAGGGAAAAGGGAAAAGGGAAGAGAGGGAGACATCGAAAATATAAAGGAGAAAATGACAAATAGTTGTCTGTGGGGGGACAGGGTAAGTGGGTGTGAAGGGGAATGAATAGCAGGAAGGAAGAAGGCGGGGCACGCCTGCTTTTAAATGCAAAAGCTTAGGACAGTCCCATGTAAATGTCCACTTTTCCTCCGCCTTCGTGATTTTGCATGCTATAAAGTCCGTTTTTGTTTATTGATACATATATTCCCGCAAGGGAATATCATGAATACCCATGGTAAGCTCCAAGAAGGATGTCAGGGGACATACTTAGTTTGTACGTGTGAAAACATCAATCAAGGGCACCTGCATAAGATATAGAGATGAACACTTACAGGCTAATTTTAACCGATTTCACTCCCAATTTGCTCCAATGCAACCAAACTATACTCTTGCCTAGTCTGAAATCACTCATGCTCGTCTGTAGAAAGATACACAACAGATTACAGTGAAAAGGGTCAAAGTCAACACTGCTTCGACTTGTTACCGCTCACGCCTTCATGTCCTCTGATTTCACAAGGTAATCTCTTTGTTTCCCTAGTTTTCTTGTCGACCGAGAAATTCGTATCCTTTCTTATATGCATAGGATTGCGTTACGAAACACAGCCGAACTCCATCTCCGTCCCTCTAGCTCCTTCCCCTGCGATCACCAAAACAAAAGCAGAAAAAAAGAACCCCTTCATCGTGTTTTAAAGCATTCTGGAAAATTCTCCACGTCATTGTGTTGGGGATTCCATTTAGTGTAAAAGTACCTTAACTTTCGGATTTTTATAAATGTTCATCGAACCCTTTATTTACTTATTTCGTTCACCCCAGTGACTGTTGGTTCTCACCTCTTTTTCCTTTTATTAGTTAAACTCCTCTCGTCGTTTCTCGTCTCTGGTTGGGATTATTAGCGTCTACTCACCACTCTGCTGGTGTTTCGTCTCTTTGGAGAACATTTTTTCTGTCGTGTCATGTCACATATTCACAAGTACGTCCATAATGACCTAAAAGTTGACACATTCACATAAATGGCAAGAAGTTACTCAGGTGTTGGGTAGTTTTATTATGAACCCTGTCTTGAAATTCACTTTTTTACCTCTTGTTTTGTTAGTTTGTCTTGAGGTTTCCATTAGATAATAAGACTTGTTTAATTAGGGTCTGCGTCTTAAACACCCAACAAAGAAAAGGCAAGGATTAGTTTACTTAGTTTGGCAGTACACTTGACAAAATTTTGATGCCAGGTAAGCAGAGAGCCGGTATTATGATCATCCCCATTAATGGTGCTTTTCGCCATGCACTTGTATTTTTCTCAACGCTTATACACTTTTGACGTTGTGTGTGCAGGACTCTTGCGACTTGGTGCTCGAGCTTCCTCTCGCTGTCTATCCATGCCTTACGTTGTCGATATGTAGTATATGATCGATGTTTTTTCTTGACTCAAATCTGGTTTTGTCTTGACTATATTATGCAAACACATTATTTTTTAGTCACGGGAGTGCTTGCGCTAACTTGGACTTCAGTAAGTATAAGTTGTAATCCCATTGAACTTTGATTCTTTCCGACTTAGGTAAGGAGACTAATATATCTGACCTAGCAATCCCCATTTCAATTGTTTGAAGTCTTGTGTTCTTCTTGTGTCTTTTCATTGAAAATGCTTTTTCGCCATTTTGTATTTCCTAGTTTAGTCCCACTCTTGTTTTCCTTGTCCGTGCTCCTCCCGTGTCTCTTTTTTCCTGTCAATCTCTCTCTTTGTAACAAAAAAAAACTAAAAAAAAATAAACAAATTTCTTTGTACACATGTAATTGTGAGGTGTAATTTGTACCTCTGTTTTTGCATATTAGTGTAGTACGCTTTTTCTCATTGATTTCTTCATTATCATAATACAGTTTTTGTGTTGGATTTGGTTGAGATAGAAGTTATTAATTAGATCCAATGTTAGAGTTTCACAGAAGCAATTGTATTAATGGTCCCATGGATCGTAGCCGTGGACCAAACCGGACTGTCGATCCCAATTCGAATCCCCAGTCCCGAAAATTTGAGGAATCGAGACTACTGGCTCAACCATGCATACACCTATCTTCTCTCAAGGCAGATTTCCTAATAGAGGTGATCGACTTCAGTTTTGGTCCCGGATAGAACCGGCACCAAACCAAAGGGACCGGTTTCTTAATTTTCTATAACTAAGGGACGAAACCAAAGAATATTGGAACTCGGACTGGATCAGAACCATTGATCCAATCCAATTTCGAGCACTCCAATGAAACTAATCAAATGTCTTTAAACACCATTTTTTACTATTCTACTTTTTCATCATCACTATTGCCTTGACACCACTTCTCTTTACCTAGCTGGAAAAAGTAGGCATTCGCATGGCTTAGATTTTATTCACAATGGCTTTTCATGAAGCCTTCCATGTGTCGATGTGAACTTGTGTCCATAGAAGTCACAAGGTGGGACTCAGCATCAGTATGGAAGGCGGGTTCGGAACATGGGACTCTCGACGTACGCATGGGGAATGCAGCCGATATTCAATTCCAGCGCAACAGGAGAAGCCGTGCAAATTTTTTCAAACATGACACAAGTCCCCAAATCGAAATGCTGAAGGCTTTAAGGCACAAGCCATATGAATCAAGCCCAGCCACATGGACATAGCTATCATCCACCTTGCTCAAATACAGCATAGTATTTCCTATCGCAAAGAAAATTCATAATAAAAAAAAATATACGGTCCGAGGGAAGAGGGAAGGCATGAAAAAAAATCTTCTTTCTTTTTTTGGTCCTGGGTCGAGTCCGTCCTGCCTTGTACCCGATCTGGATTATCGGTTTCATTTAAGGATCAGGAACCGAACCAATCTGATCCTGTCATGTACATGATCTGGACACCGGTTACAATTTTAGGGATCATGAAACAGAACACTGCCCTTTGGAATGGTCAGGTATGGTCCGATCCAGGCAGTTCTTGATTCACTTGGTCTGACTTGCTCGCCCTATTTTGGCTGGTTCCGACTTAGATCCTATGATGACACGCCAAATTCTTGTACATTTTGTCTGTAAATCTCTGTGAAGTATTCTGCTACTTGTGTCAATTATAAGCAAGTGTAAAAGGATAATAGCAGTACTCGTGTCACGATAGTGTGATAATGATAAGAACATAAGGTACCATTGTAATTAAACTAAAATTTACTAGAGGAATCCAGCTAGTGTTAAGGTGGTTACCTTGGAAAGAAGATGTTGTAGTCAGGGGAAAAAAACTGAACATCTACAAACCTCTGTGCAATTTTCTCCTTCTTCACCTTATTGTCTTCGTCTGTTCATTATTGGTTGCATTTGCTTATTAGGAAAACTAGCACCTGTCATCATGAATTTGCCACAAAGTTTGAAAAAAAACTTATTAGTCCCCCTCTAGGCGGTATTGGTTTTGACACCTAAATTTTGACTAACTTTTTTAATCATTTTTCATAAATATATATAACTAATTTTAGTTCTTGCTAAAAATAATTAAATCATTTTTCATATTTATTCATGCATCTCATTTTGGTTTTGACGGAGGACATGAGCTTAAATTGATGGGCGATTAGACTAAGCATGGGGGAAATGTGTTGAAAATTTTATGAATGCTTGGATTTAAAGAAATATTTTCTCAGGGACTGAATTGCAAATACTTAAGACTTCAAGGATTAGAATGAAAATATTTAAAACTTGAGGGATTATTTTGTAAATAACTAAAAAAGTGAGTTAGTGGAGAAATTAGAAAGGAATGTGGAGAAAGAAGGAAAGATTGAGAAGAGTTGATGGAGAAGGAAAGACGAAGAATAGTTGAGAGAGAAAGGAAGATGGAGAAGAGTTGATGGAGGAGGGAAGATGAAGAAGTGTTGATGAAGAAAGGGAGATAGAGATGAAGAAAGGGAGATGGAGATGGAGATGAAAAAAAATCCAAAGGGAACCAAATGAGAGCATATTTTTATAGGAGAGTTTTGGAGAGTGAAAGTTTGGAAGCTCGGTGCCACCATCGCCAGTTCCTCCTTCATTGACATAAAATTGCATCCATCCCCATCATTGGAGTTGTGATCCGAGATCCTGATCAACAACACAATACAAGATTTGAATTTGGTAGTCAAATCCGTCAAATTAGGTAACAATTCTAGCTTTTAGAATATCAAAAAATTTCGTTGCCTACGTTGATTGATTTGAATCCTGATTGAATCTTGTTGGATATATCATTCCATGGCCATGTTTAAAAATTACATCTTTCAAAAATTCATATCATGTAGATGAGTGCATTCGTGATCTATCTTGTAAATATTTATGTTGAACGACATTTTTTTTTTAGATTACATCTCAAAAATGAAAATTCATATTTAAAAAAAAATCATTCACAGCATGCATTGCATATAGTTTTTTTTTTTTTTTGGTAAGGAGCATTGCATATAGTTTAGTTCTTCACATTGTCATAAAATAAAAAACAAAAATTTTCACCTTTAAAATTCAAGTGAAAATTCATCATAAGTGTCAAAGTGAACATTTTTCATGAAATTAGTACTGAAAGGATATTAATTAAAAATTAATGTAACCAAGTCTCCGAACTCATTGATCTCTGGCTTGTAGAAATAAAGTATTCCTCCCAATACTTTATTTAGGTGTCTAATCAACCTACCCAAAATGATTAGTGGCGACTCTAAAATTTAAAATCTTTTATTTAATGATCACTTGAATCATAAGTCACAATTTAGTAGAAACTTGGGAGAGTTTGAGCCAAATGAACTAATTAACTTGGTAATCCATTAACCTAAAATTTGGAAACCATCGATTTTTTTTAGGTCGCGATAATTGGTAGCTCCAACATGTTCTTTCTCCCATATTAAAATGTAGTGGTAGCACTCCACCCTAGATCCAACCACACACTTCTCGAATCGCGAAAGCGGAATCGCGTGGCATTGCATTATTAAAATCACTGAAACTCAATTTTTATCATTATGCTCAATAAAGGGACGTGAGAAGCTCCGTGTTTCAAAATTTAGTCAACCTATTGGTTAAGTGTGACATAAGCATGACAAGGATTTAAGACGCAAATTTTCTTTTTATAAGGGATAAAATCACATCCCATGGTAGATAAGCTACTAATACATTTTTACTGGCCAAAGTACATGCATCACAACTTATATATGGCGATCACTCAAGTGTCATAATTTTTTTTTCATTCACTTGAGTAATACAAATTTGAAAAACTATTACTTAAGTGTCATCATCGATATGCCCTACCAGAAATCCTACATGGACCCCGAAAAATCTAATGTGGCATCGTCAGAGCAATTTTTTTTTGAATTTTTTAATGTACACATGGATTTTTATTTTATTTTTTAGTTATTTTGAAAAAAAAATCTGTTTGTTTTCCCCTCTTGGCTAACGAGGGTCATCGGTGATTCTCACCAGCCACGGCCAGCTAGCCCAAGGGCGATGGCCGCAGCAGGCGAGGGCACGATGGCCCTCATTAAATCTAAGCGAGGGCCCTCGAGGCCCCATCTCGCCCACAACAGCCCTAGGCAATGGTTGTCATGGCCCCAACGATCGCGAGCAAGGGTACGATGGCCCTCACCCATGGTCGGCGGGGGCGCGAGGGCCCTCGCCCAAATCTAGCGAGGGCTATTGTGCTCTTACTCGTGGCCACCAAGGCCATGGCAGCCGTTGCTACCCCCCCCCCCCCCCCCCTTAGGCAAGCAGGCCATGGTTGGCGAGGGTCGCCAGTGACCTCGCTAGGCAAAGGAGAAATTCAAGCATTTTTTTAGAAAATATTAAATAATTAAAACAAAATTATCAAAATAAATAAATAAAAATTCTAGAAAATATTTAAAATGTAAAAAAAAAAATCCAGGCGTCACTAAATAATAATAATAATAATAATAATAATAATAATAATACCATTTAAGAAGATTTGTCAAAAATGGCACTCAAGTGAACAATCTTACTCTGATGTGGCACTTAAATAAAGGGAAAAAAAAGTTATGACACTCAAGTGAACAATTTTGCTCCAATGTGGCACTTAAATAAACAAAAAGAAAGTTATGGTACTCAAGTGAAAGTCATGCAAAAATTATGGCACTCGCGATGTACTTTGATCCATTTTTAGCTAAAGCAAGTTCACCGCCCAGTTGTAGCAGGGCATTAGCTAAAATTTGTCCTTTTTTAAAGCATTAACCCTCATCGACCCTTGGGATTTCATTCATATAAGTTCTTTTATTCAAACATTAATACATAACGAACAAAATGCTTAAAGTGTCTCCACCTGTCCATAAAATGATCTTGCTGATACAAGTGTAAACGATCATTCTCTTGTGTTTGCATATGGTAATAACCCCTAAATCTAGAGCCACTTAGTATTGTATACCCAGTTCCAATACCACACTTCTCTGATTAAGGAAGTGTATTCGTGTGGCGTTGCATACTCTAACTCATTAAAGCTCGATTCACATCATTATGCTCAATAGAAGGAAAGAAAGAAGCTCCAAAAGGAAAATATTTGAAAGAAATCATACTCCGAATATCAAGCTATATTGTGTTATAGGGGTGTGCACAGAACCTAACCGACTTGGGAACCGAACTGGACTGCATTGAACTGATCGCTTCCCAATTGCAAATTTTTGGAAGTGGGAATAATCAGTTTGGTTTCAAGTATAGAACCGAATCTCTCATACTAGATAGATAAGTTTTTATTTTAATTTTTTCTTTTTTTCTTTTTTTTTTTTAAAAGGAAATTGCCAAAACCGTAAATTTGATCGGTCCAAATAGGGAACCAAACCAACTTGGGAACCAATCTGGGAATATCCCTACCAGTCCGATTCTCAATTCTAAGGTGGAACCGGTCCAACCCGGAAATCGATTAACCCTATCGTGTAATACATGAATGTGGCGATTGAGACAAATCCATCATCACGGGGACACGCGGGGTAATGGATTGGGCCGCCCATTATGAACTTGACCCAACCCAGCACCAACACAGCAACACCAAGCAAACTACAAATCATGATTCATTTTTGGAGCAAAAGTCTACGTTCATCTCCCAAAACAGACCAAATTTTTAAATTGTTTAATATTTTTAATTTCTATTTTCGTTTTTTTGCACGCATAGCGCGTGCGCCGTGCCTAGTAAACATGATACCTCTATAAATTCGCGATATGCTATTGTGTTTTTAACAAGGCCACAAGGGACAACGGATGGACCAGGATATCACGTATAGAACAAATGTAAACTAACAAAAAGTAATATTGAACATGCGGGAGAACACCCTTATTTTTTTGTGACTGATTCCAAAAGAGAAAATTACAAGAAATTAAATGTATATTTTATGGTCCTAAAGCTATTGCACCAATGCCACTTCAATCCTAATCCTTTTAATTTTGCAAATTGAAAACTAAATGTTTTCGCATTTTACCAATTGAGTCCATTCGACCAATTTTGGCCAGAAATAGCTGGCGGACAACCATCATCAGCCACAAGCAAGGGCAGTTACCACAAAAGGAAGGCCATTTAATTTCAACAAAAGACCCACACCTAAGTTTCATAGCTTTGAGTCCACTATCCCGATCATGATTTTCTTAACCCCCCCCCCCCCCCCAAAAATAGGAAAAGGTCCTTCCCCTTTTGCTCCAATTATGGACAAGGAGGGATTCAAACCCTTGACACCGCAGTTCGTAATCATGTGCTCTAATCCTCTAAGCTACAGGTCCCGCCTCATTTCCATTGGATTTGTTCCCGAGAGTATCCTTAAAAAAAAGAATCATTCATCTCCCTACCCAATTCGAATTAAGAAGATGTGAAAGCGTCTTTCTCTATATAATAAAGGTGCGTTCCTAAAAAGGTATGAAGTGGGATAGAAGGGATAACTGGGGTTTTCAATAATATTACATTTTTCCTTTCTTTCTCTTTTTCAATATATGTGAAAAAGTAGTAACAAAAATGAGAGGTATTAAGCTTTTTATCATCCTAGCGTCAAGCTATTAAAAATATACATACACAATTAATTTGTTGTAATTTTTCTCACGGCTTATTTGGGTCTATTTCATAATGAACATAACGTATATATATTCACAGACAAACTAAACCGAACCAGGCAGACTTTCATATGCATGGACGAAACCCAAGAGTCTGATAGATATTGCCGATGCAACTCGAACTGATATATACGTACAAAGCAAAACCCGAGACGATTTGAGATTAAACCGACCCGACCTCAATCTCCATCCGAGAAGATAGTACCTAAAATCAATCAAACTTGAGGCCTTCTTCGCGTTCCGCCTAAGCGGCTACCCGAGTCAGATATGCACCCGAGTCACCCATTCGAAGCTAGGACCCGCGACAAGATGGACCGGGCGGTCAGCCACGTTTCCAAATTGCCTCTTCAGCAACAGCTACTGACTACATTCCTTCTGTTCTCAACCTGCTCATGCTCTGCCTCAATTCCTCTCCTAAAACTCCACAAGCTTCTTTTGTTTTTTTTTTTTTGCTTTTCGGACGCATAGCAAGTGCTCTGTTCCTAGAAAATATAATATCTCCATAAAATTCATACATAAATCCTTATTTTCCCTTTGTATTTCGGAAATTCTGTATAATACAGGAGTTTGCGGCAATGAATGTGACCGGTACTCATAAGTTACTATGTGTATTGAGAAATAAAACTACCATATTTACATAAAGATTGTCGCGAAATGCTATGTTGCATTTTTCACAAGGCCACGTGAGACGACAGACGGTCCGGATAACAAGTATAGAAGAAGCGTAGACTCATACAAAGTGATATCGAACGTATGGGAGACAACCCTCATTTTCTGTAATTTATTAAACAAACGCTATCGCAATATAACCGGCCAACTTTCATGTGGACCCGACCAAATTCCAATAGTTCAAACAGGAATTGTCAACGCAACTCGAATTGATATCACCCGAGAGACTAATCTGACTCGAGCTATCTCCATCTCCATCTGAGAAGATAGTGTCCAAAATCAATCAAACTCGGAAACCACCTAAACCAGATAGAGACCGACGCGAAGATCGGACCCGCGACAAGACGGGCCGGGCAGTCAGTCGCCTTTCCAAGCGCAGCCGCTCAATCGGCATCCTCCGCTCCTGTGCCTAAATTTCAGGGACGTGAGCTTTCCATCCATCCAGAAGGACAATGACGAGCCCTTTTAGGAGCAGTGAGGCCAAGATCGCCCCTTCAGCAACAGCTACCAACTACTATTCCTCTTGCTCTTTTACCTGCTCACCTTCTTCCTCAGCTCCTCTGTCTAAGCCTAAAGCTCTGCAAGCTTAAGCGTAGGAATTCCCTGTTCAACCATCACGTTGGGTTGACTTTTGTTCTTCGGAATAGGCGCAGTGAGTGGGTCGGTTCACGTTCGCTTCCCGACTGTAACTTGTGTCTGTGGGGAACTTCATGCCCCCGCTCGTTGGGAATGCGTAGTGGACTAGGAACAGTGGCTTCAGTTAATGGAGAATGTGATGGTGGGTCGCGAACAGTGGTTCTGGTTTGGGAAGTGCCGTCTTTTGAGTTTGACATGGACAATTCCACCCGGTGTTCCCAAAACTTAGATGAAAAAGAGCACTCGAATTCTGGAATTTTTTTCCTCAGGACAATGGCCCACTTGCCCTCGGCTCGATGTTGACTAGCCCTCACAAGGCGAGGGTACCCCGTCGGGGGCGGCAAGCGATGGTGCCGCCACTAGGTGAGCACAAGCGGGCCCTTGCCGATGACTAGAGGAGGGTTGACCGTCCTCGCCCAGGTCTCGCCAAGCCATCGCCGGCATAGAAGGGGCACTACTACTAGGCGAGGGAACCCAACGTGTCTAGGCCGGCACGACCGAGGCACACTAGGCCCAACACGAGTGCGAGCCATGCCAAGCACTTCCAATGCCAACGAACATGTTGGGCGTGGATTTCTAGAAAATTAATTCAAATCTTTTAATGAAAATATTTTCAAAATATTAAAAGTAATAAAAAAAATGAATCAAAAAAATAATGAAAAAGACTCATTCAATTAAACTAGATTGAAATACAAGTTCATCTTCAAAGGATTTTTTTTTAAATGGCTTATACCACTAAAAATCTCCGGTAGTCAATAACGCATTTATGCCAACGAAAATTTGGGTCAATAATACCATTTTGAGATATTTCATAAGATGAAAATTACTTTTGGGATAAAGTGTGTCATGAAATATCGGTTTGGGAATTTTTATGAGATCGAAAACTAGTTTCGGGTATACTAATTTGAAACTTTTTAATGATATTAAATAAATAAATAAATAGCAATTATACAAAAATTACAGAAATGAAGTGCTTAATAAATTCGGTATCTACGATGATATGTCCTTCAACCATGATTGGGATGTACAGTATTATCGTCATGTTGGGCACGTTCTTCTAGAAGTTCTTTCAAAAATCAATTAGGTCTTACAAGAGTCATTCCTTAAGTTTTCAGGTGATAAGCAAGGCTCTTTGAACTTAAGCCAAAAATATGACATTTTTAGAAAATATTTTTTAGAAAGTCATTTTTTAAAAAATAATAATATTTTTTAATATTTGGCAAAAACCTAAAAATGAACAAAAAATAAATCTAATTTGATTTTCCATAATGCACTCCTTTTAATTATTTTTTGTTTTTATTTTTATTTTCTTATAAAAAAATTTAATTAATTTTTATTTTCTTTATAAAAAATTAATTAATTTTTATTTCCTTTTCCTTTTTTTCTTTTTCTTTTTTCTTTTTATTTTTCCTTTTCTTTACTTTTTCCTTCTTCTTCAACCGGTCGTCAGACACGGTGATGGCCCTCGACCAACCCCAAGTGAGGTGGAACCTCACAAGCCTCGTGGGTGAAGGCCAGCCAAAGAATAACGGACAATAAAAAAAGAAAAGAAAATTTAAAAAAATTGAAAAGTCAACTTTTTTAAAAAGGAAAGAAAAATAAAAAAAATAATTGATAATTACAAGGAATACATGATGGCGAACGTGCTTGGTCGGGTGAAAGAGGAAGATATTTTTTCTATTGTCAGAAAATATTTTCCTTGGCTACTTTAATTTTTTATAATCAAACGCAGAAGAATCCGAAAAAAAAATGTCAAAAATTACTTTTTTTGAAATAAGCAGAGTTTTGATTTACAGCTATTCGTCTTTTGCCCGCCAAATCAAGGAGCTCATCAGGGGCGATTGTACACAATCTTTTATCACACTCAAACTTAGTAACCCCTCAGCAGTCAACACCACACTAACATCAAACAATCATGGATGTCATAAATTCAACTCTAGAATATTCTCACAACAGTTGCATGCCTTATGATGCCTTTGTGTACTATCATGGTCCCCATGGCTTCATTTAAGGAATAAGCCCCATCACTCCCTGTTGACCTAAAGGCCACAACCTGTGTTCTTGGAAAAACACAAAGTCCTCTTCAAGGCCTACAAGGGAAAAACCTCCCAATCATCGACTTCCCCTCGCCCAAAAGCTAAAAGAAATTGCAAATAGGAACAATAATTGCGGGAAAAATAAAAACACCCAGCACAACAAGGCAACCAGAACCCACAGCTTCATTTGAAGAAACGAATGGTCCCCTCCATGATTTTGCCCAAAGAGAAGCCAAGTGTCTCTGTCCTATACTAATACTTGTTGGGGCAACCTTTGTCAATTGCTTAGGAGGCTTCAATACCCAAAGAAGAATGTAAATCATCCCATGGCCCCATGCTCAGTGGCACAAAATTGAGTCTGTACTCCTTGCATAGTCTTTAGTACAATAAATAGCTGCCAAGAAGCTGATGAATCAGTTTGGTATGGGGTTACGAACCGTGCTCGCGCTTGGCTAGAATTGTCCTGATGAATCGAACATGTCGGACCTTTGCGAAGAGGCGTTTGGAGAAGCATCGGCACGCGCGTGAGAGATCGAAAGATCGACAATCGAAATGCGAAAAAGATGGTTTCACTCGTTATCCTAATGAAGTAGATGAGCTTGGGGGGTGGGGGTTCTATTTTGGCAATTTGAGCAGTTTCTTTCAGTCTCTTGATGGCTTGTGGAAATGGGGAAACACTGCACCAAAAAGGGGCTCACTGATACTGATGTTCACAAACAAATTCACAGAGCAGTTGCCTGTCAACTTCATCTGATTGGAGATCATGCCTAATTTCGAAAGGTCAAAAGGAACAGCTGCAGATCCGGGGCGGCGAAGAACTGCAAATGGATCAAGCTTCGCTTCAGGAACTGAGAAACAATTTTGACCATTTTCAAAGAGCCTTGATAGGTCTCTTCCCCTAAATCTGAAACTCCTTACATGAAGAGGAGGAGCCATGCATTTGTTTTAATGCATGCAAACCCAATTCATACGCCGTTACAAGATGCACTCTCTTGCCGACCTCACCCGACGGTGCATGTGATTTTCTCTTGCGCATTTCTTTCGATAAATCGTGAGTAATAGGTATACCAAAACTCGCGTGCTGCAAATATCGATTAAGATTAGCTTACAAAGTTCTATATTAGGCGATGTACCAAACTTTTTATTTGCGGTTGAATATGATTCACCTTCTTACATGACCGTGTGGAACAACTTATATCGCAAAGTATGCTGATTTCAGAAAATTAATTTCAGTAGACCTAGCAACACCAAATGATTTAATTTTTTTCCAATAAATAAATAACCCCAGAAAAAGAGATAGTTCGAAGTATTTAATATTTCTAAATGAGGTTTGCCAACCCGCTTAGTAAAAAAGGTTTTTCTAAACTACAACTCCAAAAGATCACTCAAGTGGTAGTCCTCTTCATCCCTCTTCACTCAAGATTTTGATTCGAATTGTGACCTTTACACATCCTTTAAGGAGCGCAAAACTGCATTTCTTCGGTCATTGCTAATCATGTGTGAAAGTCGAGAACACTACGTCGATACTAAAATCACGTTTATCTAAACCTTTATTTTATGCAAATGGCGTGTTGCTAAAATCATAACAGGGAGAGAGAGAGAGAGAGAGATTTGGCATTTAGATGAACAAGAGTTCTTACAGGAAATCCGTAATGTAATCACTTAACAGTCAGTTAGAAAATTTTTCAAATTTAATGAATCAAAATAACATTATTGTTATATGCAAAAAAAAAAAAAAAAAAAAAGCCCTAACCAAACCCTCTCGATGGCTAGTTTGTTCTAATTTTTCTATTGAAAACGAAAACGAATGGTTATTTTCTCGGCAATAAAGTTCGACCAGCGATTCGACCAGCGATCACAAATAGCCATGGAAATGCGAAAATTCGTACAATTCTCAAGGACTCAAAATGGGAGAGAAAGACATCAAACAAAAAGTTAAACGAGGTAAAAACATGAATTGCTTCAAAGAGATCCCTTGAAGAACTCATTCCCGCTAGCGAGGAAGACCCAAAAAAAAATATGTGTAGAGTAAAATCATCCACCAAAGAGAAAGGGGAAAAAAGGAAACACAAATATTTTCAGCTACACCTCCAGGAAAAGGAAGAAAAATCCCTATCCCTGCAAAACACAAAAATGCGCTGCAGTACTTCATCTGATCCATCGTCAGGCAGCAGGACGAGGAGGAGGACCCTCTCTCTCCACCCCCCCCCCCCCCCCCCCCCCCCTCGCTCTCTCTCTCTCTCTCTCCCCCCTGTGCGCCTTAGTGACCCAACACACGCCAACTTGGCAATAGCCATACGTTCCCCCACTCCCACTCCCAAAAGCCGCAAAGTCCCAAACTTTTGCGCACACCCGCTTCACAAAACGCATACAAACGGTCAAATGAATCTCTCCCCCAACCCCCAACAGTACCTTAAAAACACACCATCAGAGAGAGAAGGAGAGAGAGAGAGAGAGAGAGAGAGAATAAAGAGAGATAGAGAGAGAGGGTGTGTGTCTGTGTGGGACTCAGAGAAAGAGAGAGGGTCATGCATGCAAGCTTTGTGTGGCAATGAATCAAAGCAGAGAGAATAAAGCTGCTTGCTGCTCTTTGCTGCCGCTGCTAAAAATTTTTGTTTTGGAGCCTTGCTTCTTGTTCCCATCCTTATGTGAAATTTCTGTACATCATCGGCCCGAGGCAAAAACCAACTACAACAAAAGAGAGAGGACCAGAAAGAGAGACAAAGAGGATCAACACAGCTTTAATATACCCAGGCCCAAGCGCAGGAGACTAGGAGGAGACAATAATACTATCATCATGTCCGCGTTTTCAAGTGCAAAAGAAAAAGGACCCGACTCCTTTCCCTCCTATTTTGCCATTTATGGCCTAATCGCCCAACCATAAACTTAGCATTGTTGGCATAGAGATCAGCTTGGTATGTGATGCATCCGTCATTCCCATCAGATCCGTGTCTGAGAAAAAGTTAGCAGAGTCGTCCCCCAAAATCAAAAACAGTCCTTTTTCTTCACTACTCTTTCATCAGAGAGCGATTTCAGTCTGCAGAGTGGCGGTATTCAAGACCACCTGCTGCTGCTCGAGCTCGAGCTCGACCTCCCACCTTGCCCTAGCAATGGCACTATCATGAACCGGTACATACTCCTGTCAATGCAAGAAACCAACTTTAAGCAAACCCAGGAGGAGAAGGCAAAAGGGTCGGCAACCAGACTTGAAAAAATGGTTTCCTCTCTTTTCCAAGAGACCCGGATTTTGTTTTACGCGGAGACCCAAAGCTAAACAAAGAAAGGCCCACCCACCTCCAGCTTTTGGACGAGCTCCTTGGCGTTCGGTGCAGAGACTATGATGTGACGTTGAGATGGCTTGATGAAGCCATCGTCCACTGCCTTGTCGATGAATGTGAGGAGGTAGTTGTAGTACCCATCCACGTTCAGCAACCCGACCTGCGTCGTTTGTCCTTGGTACTGAAGTTAGGTTTTCAAGCAAAAATGGCCACACAAGAGATCACCAAAGGGAGCGACTTTTTTTTTTCCTAAGGTTCTTTTAACTTACAGGCTTGTCATGAATGCCGAGTTGAGCCCAGGTTATGACCTCCAGTAACTCCTCCAGAGTCCCATACCCACCTGAAGAAAGAAACCTGAAAAATCTCAGGACCTTGAGGGTAGGAGAGACCGATCATCAACCTTTCTACCAGCAAAAAGACTCATGCTCGACCCAGGAGAGAGAAAGAGAGGGGAAAGGAAGCATAAGGAGGACCTGGTAGGGCAATGAAGCAATCGGAGTGGCGAGCCATTTCTGCTTTCCTCTGGTGCATGTCAGCCACTGGCCTCACCTCCCCCACAGTTTCACCTGTTATCTGTAAGCAAAATGCAGAAGACTAAAAAAGAAAAATCCCAAAGGCAAAAAGGAAAAAAGAAACTCTATTACAAAAGATAAACTTGACAAGAGGAAAAAAAGAGATAGCCATTTATTCCAACCTCTTTGGCCATGAGAGTTCTGGGGATTATCCTGCCCAACAAACGAAGGAACCCACCAAATCAAAGAAGAAAAGAAAGTTCAGAAATTGATCAGAGCAACAAGAGAAACTGCAAGCACGGCAACGTCTGAGACCCAGAAGAGGAATTCAGACGGAGCTGGTTATTGAACATATAAAGCGTACCCAAGGACGTTTCCTCCTCCTCGGTGAACTGCTTGAGAGACCAGACCCATCAACCCAATGCTTCCCCTCCATACACAAGGTCCAACTTTCTCTCTACCTTCGCATTTTCCAGTTGGTGCACAGACATTAACACGCCAAGCGAAGACCAAAACCAAACAAAAAAATTCCAAACAAACCAGGGAAAAAAAAAAAAGAAGCGACAGAATAGCAAGCTTGTTGATTTACCAGCTCTTGGGCCAACTCAAGAGCAGCGTCTCTATAGCAGTTCCTCTTCCAGTGCTGCTCCCACAGAACACGCATACCCTCTTGAATCTTGACTTTGTGGCCTTCGCTCCGGCCAAATCCATGCTCAAAGTCTGAATATTCCTCTCAGAAGAAGCAGATGGCTCGTTTAACCCGACCCGGTGGAGATCAGACTATATATACAGAAAGAGAGAGATTCATATAACAAGGGACTCGACCAGAACATTTATTTAAATATGAATCCGAGAGAGAGATGTCGTGAAAGAAAGAACAAAAAGTGAGGGGCAAGTGGGCTGTGATGAATGGACAGGGAAGAGCCGAGCCAAGTAAGACAAATTTCTTCGAACCCAAAAAAAATAAAGTAAGACAAAAATTCCATGTGTGAAGAGAGAGAGAGAGAGAGATAGAGGGGACGAGGGTCCGTGTGTCTGGTGACCGTGCAAGAACCACGAAACTTTTGAGGTTAATTTTCTGAAAAAAAAAATGAAAACCTTTACCTCAGGTTAAAATTAAATCACAATTGCGTCTCAAATTTTCCATCTAAAAAAAATCCCAAAATCTGCCTCGTGTCCCAAAATCACCACAAATTCATTCAAAATTATAAATGCCGGGAGACCGTTATTGTCCCGTATCAAAGTGAAGGCATTGGCAAAATCGACACCGATATTAATGATGTGAAAATGAGCCGTGGTTATTTCCGGATGTTGAATGGGTCTTAATTCAAAACAAAAGTTTGTGATTTTTCGGATAAAAAATTGAGATATTATTTGAGAATTAGAGCTATAATTTTGATTTTAAGGTGGGGGAAAGTTTGTAAATAATAGTGGAAAAAAATCCTCTTTTTTTTTGGGGGGGCGTAAAAAATGGAGGTAGGATAATAAAAAAGAAATCCTAGTTTCAAGAAAAGATGGACACGCACCTACGCACACCTAAGCAGCTTTTTTTGCCCAGTATCCTTCTCGTATTTAATGCAACGCAATCATAGCGTGGTGGCTGAAAACACGTGCCGCCCTTTTCCCCTTCCCTCCCTCTCTCTCGTATCAAATCAAATCAAATCATTTAACGAGTTGCCAACCATGTTTCGGTTCCTCCAGAACCTGTGTTCTTTCGATTATTAATGCGTACCCCAAATATATGTGTACATGGGAAGGGGTGATTTGCTAAGGCTGCGTATGGTAACGATTCTGATCCCAAAACTGATTCTGATTAAAATGATTTTTTCTGATTCTGTTCCTGGATGAATTTTGGAGAACCAGAAACGCGTTTGATAACTGCACAAAATTATATTTTGAAAAACTGTTTTTCTTTCTAATTTTTAGGCCTCAATTTATGAAAATGAGGTCAAACTAGCATAATCTAAGCTTTTTTCTATTTTAGGAAATTTCTAAATTTTTTGTGATTTTTAAAAAAAATTTCAATTTTTTTCAAAATTTTTTATTTTATTTTTTATTAGGTTGAGAGAAAAGTGACGAAAAAATTGAAAGGAACAAGCGAAAGATGTGAGATTTCATTATGTTTTGTGATTGTCAAACTGATTCTTTTTTCAGAACCAACTTTTTTTTGGTTCTGGATTTTACTCTAAAACTGATTCTGATTCTCTAAAACTGATTCTGGGAACAGAATCAGAATCAGAATTATTTGGGTTACCAAACATGATTCTCATTCTTTACTGTTCCAGGGAACAGAATCAGAGAATGAGAATGGTTACCATACGCAGCCTAAAAATCAACTCGAATTCTAGGGTTTAATACTACGCAAAATTTTAAATTGGCATGATAAATTTATTTAAATTAATTCTTTTGATCACAACAAAAATTTCAAATCGATACACTCGTAACAATTTTAATCTAAATTAACTCGAATTATACTTATGTGACAATCTTGTCCTCCATTATTTCAATTATATTGGGTTTATAACATCAATAACCCCAAGCCGATGCATCCGTGATGAAAAAAAAAGGATCGTAAAAATCTGAAACTATTATAATTGTCAATTTTCACGTTTCATCTGATTCAACAATTCAATAGTAAAATTTAACAAAGAGTAACAAAGAGTAGATTTGTCGCAAGTGTACCGGTTTGAAGTTGTTAGTTGTCAAAAAATTAGTATGGGTAAAAATGTCACAAAAGTACTAATTAAGGATTTTTCGTGATACTAACCTTATTTCTATTTTTTTTTTTATGGTTCGCATTTCGAAAAATACATATTACCTCCTTGATCATGCCGTTGAAGTATAGCAATATTGTGCTTTGAGAAGTTTCGAATCACGATTGAATTTTGATTTTCGTTGTATCTTTCAATGTTGATAATGGACGTAATCGTTCTTCTCGATCAAAATAAGCTATATTGTATGATTAATTTGGTAATTTAATGAAGAAATTTAACAAATTTACGGATGATAAGTTTATCCTAGGTGTACCAGTTTGAAATTTTTTTGTAATTAGTTGGATAAAAAT
>JAGVVM010011284.1:0-14895 GCA_019149425.1 Psidium friedrichsthalianum
AAAGAGGATTGTAATATGCAATAATTTGTAAAACACTCTCTCCTATTCTCTATATTATTATTTTGTCACGTCTTCTCTTCGGATTTTTTTTAAAAAATGTCTTTTCATTCAAAATGGTGCATTTTCTAATTGAATTTCTTTGACGCAAAACAAAAATAATAATAATAAATTGGCATTCCCTGTCTATACTGCTTGAATCGGACTTCGAAGGGACACTAGTACATATTGGAGGCTACTAATCATTCTATTTGTTTCTCTGTAGCTCCAGATCCTGTAGCCCTAACTTTTGGAAACATAGTTCTATTTTAGGTAGCTCTTCGCCAAAAAGGCTATGTTTCGCCTTGATTGGGGTGTAATATTCTCACTCATGAGTCTCGTGTCAATGGTGGGGATGGCACGGACTTTGTCAGTAGACATAAATTGATCTATCTCCATACAACTAATTCTCTGCCTATCCATTCTGGATCATAACACAAAAATAAAAATATTCAGTGGTTTGCAAGCACACTTTACTAGCCAATGTCTCGAGCAAGTTTGTTATTACATCATTTACACTTTGATACTTGTCTCGAATGAAGATAAAAAAAATCTAAAACGCTTATCTCCCCCCTTCCCCCACCCCACCCCCCCTCCCCCTCTTCCCTCTTTCTCCCTCCCTCCCCCTCCCCTCATCTAGCCAACACCTTTCCTCGGCCTTCGCCACCAGCAGATTGCCATGCCACATCCAAGCCAACCACCGCCTCTGTCATCTTTATGGTTGACTCCGTCTTCTTTGAGAGTTGTAATTTAATACGAGGAAATGCTAACCAGAATTTTGCAAATTTATTCAATGCAATAGCATCAAAGAAATTAAATGAGCAATAATAAAAGGGACACCACGATGTATGTGGTTCGGTCCGAATATCGAGACATACATTCATGGAGAGAGCCAGCTGCAATAATCACTAATAATTAGATCGATATTTTTGAGTCAATTATATACATTTAACCATGTTAATGCATGCTTAAATAGGTTTTTTATACATTCACATAGGACTGTATTCTGGATAAGTTAGACGTCATGTGCTTAATTAACGCGCTGTGTTCAGTCTGGGGATGTGCCTTGATTAATAATGCCGTCATGTACACTTACCAACTATTCTGGCAACTCGTGTAAAAACAATTATTGGTAAAAAAAAATTGGTCGTTTACTTTTTAGTAGATTATTCGTTTGTAACTTACAACACTTTTTATTTCAAAAAATTTAGTATAGATTGCAAAATTACCATTTTTTTTCTCTAACTTACTAACTTTTATCTGATGACTTATAAAGGATTTCAAGTTTCCTTAAGGAATGGACTCACGACATACCCATGGGTTCAAGTTGCAACTTATGGGCCTAGCCATCTACGTATAGAGGACCTAGCCCAGCAATATCACATGTTGGCTGTGTCGTTCCAAGTCATTACAAAGATAAGTGAATAAATATAGGTTCATCACATAAATAACTATTTCATGGCACATGTACGACTGGCCTTAACACAATGCATATAAACGGGTTAATACCGCGAAAAATTTCAAACTGATGTACCATAGATAAATTTAACCAAACTATTTTTTTGATCACGAAAAACTCTAAAATGGTATAAACTTTTTTGACTGAAAAGAAACCTAAATTGATATATTTATGGTAAATTTACCATAAATTAATTTTTTTTGACTACGAAAAACCCGAGCTGGGCCTACCCTCCTTTTCTTTCTCCAGGCCCACAGTCCCTCTTTTTCTTTCGCAGGCCCAATTCTTTTTTTCTCTCCATCAGCCTAATCTTCCCCTGGCCTTCTGCCAGCCCACATCTCTGTTTCCTCACCACTGATCAACAGTTTTCACCCCCTCCACGTCTGCTCTATCTCGGGCTCTGCTCATGGCCACAGAAAGAAACTTGCTGAAAGGAGTGCTGCAGGTACAAGGAATGGACATGAGCAGGTGGATGAACGGAGGATTGGACGTGGGCAGATGAAGGGGAATAGCAGAAACAAAGAAACAGTGGAGAAAAGGGAGGGGGCCAAACGGGGGAGGGGAGGACTTCTGAGAGAGAGGGGGCTGGGGCGACACAAGATCCGGGGAGCTCGCAGTAGACCATTTCTCGCGCTAGACGTCGTCGTCGTCACCCAATGAGCAGGCTCGGGTCCGCGACGGTGGCGTACCCTTCGCGGAGGCAGCAGTCGTGGAGGACAACTGAGAGACGGCCGTTCATGGCCGGTCTAGAACTCAGCAGAATAAAGCCGGGACTCCACCTCATCGGCCTCGTCTGAATCGGCGCTTGTCACCAGCTTTGGCCACCTCACCACTGACGGCGCTCTCCGAACCTGACACTGCACAGGAAGCAGAGTTGGATGATGAAGATGAAGGAGATTGTCGGTTCGGGTCCTGGTCTTGGCACGAAGGAGTCGACCATTGATGTTGAGTGTCGGCGTCGGTTTGGCAGAGGCCCAGGGCGGTGTGCGGCTACTGCGAGGAGCAGCGATTGCTCGGATCAAAGGTCGCCGAAGGACTCTGAGTCGCCGGTAGACAGCAGGTGCAGAGGCGAGCGAGCTCAGCCCGAAGGCGTGGTGGCGCTGCGCATAACCCAGACGTGGCGGCGGGGTCTGGTGGACTGATGCCATCGAGCGAGATGCAGGCAGACACGGTCCTGATCCAACGGAGGTCTTTGCCGGTGACTAGCTTTCGGGGGGGTCCCCATCGGTGTCATCTGGCCCGGATAAGGCGGCGACACCCTCAGGCCGGCCGGGCGCCAATCGGAGCTCTAACCGTTGGGTCTGGGAGTGAGGATGTTTCGGTGCAGGAAGGCTCGTCACGCAAGGAAGAAGATGGTGAACAGTGCAGTTTGGGCCTTCCCACGTCTGCTGCTTTGGATTAATTATGGAAGTGTTTAAATAATATGGTATGGATCGTTAGATGTGTATTGTACGGAAACGGATCAATTTGAGTAGAACTATTTTTTACCCGATCTACTTGTTTGATAGGTACTTGATGAGCACTTCAAAAATGCTTTTTGTCGAGCCTTACCTTGAGGTTCTTCCTCGAATTAGCATAAAAATGTTTAGTGCAGATTCTATGTTCTGCCATGGTTAAAAGCTTTTGGATTGCTGGAACTAATTCCTGCAAAATAGTTACTTACGTTAAACTCTTCCTAGTTTCGCTTATGAAAAATTTAACGTGTCATTATTTATTTTATTTTTTAGGACAAGTGATGTAACATTTAGCGGTGCATTAGAAAAGACTCAATATTTCATCATCTTGCTAGCACTTGTATAAACGGAAGGAGCAGTTCTGATTTTAAGCTATCGGTAGAGAACAACGAGATTTCTATTTAGGGGGTGTTTGTTTCACAAAAAAATTCCATAAAAAAGAAGAATAATTTCTCACTATGAATACCGTTTGTTTTCCTTTGTTTAGTCATATGTGACCAAAAATATTTCTGATGTTTGGTTCTCATTTGAAAAATGATTCAATCTCACGACTTTTATCCTATGCCAAAAATATATTTTGAATTTTCTAAATTATTTTTCATTATTTTTTTCCTTTTTTCCTTTTTCTTCTCCCTTGCCAATCGCCAAGCCACGGCGAGCTCAAGCTTGCTAGATGCCAATGAGGTTGAGACTCACTGAGCAAGCTCGAGCATTGCGGCCCGCACCTATGGCCGGTCATCGGCCGTCGTCGAGGCACGGTGACTGCCTAAGGGAAAGAGGAAAGAGGAAAAAAAAGAAAAAAATAAAAAGAAGCTAAAAAGAAAAAAGAAATTCCAAATAATAACATATTAAAATAAAAAAGTTCAATTTCATGAGGAGCAATTGAAAAAGTGTTTTCACCTATTTGCATTGGAGAATTCACTTTCCTGATTTTGTGCATGGATATTTTTGTTGACTAGAAAGTGTTTTTGGTTGGCTTATTATTTTTGACGAGCCATTCTCAAAACAAACATACCCTTAACTCGAGATCTAACACGTATGGCCGGAACAATACCATTTTTAGTATCGTCATCTTATAACTAATTAAAGGATGTTCTCAAGAGCTCGCAATCTATGACCACTATTTTCTTCAATTAAGGTCAAAAGAAGCCTCTTTGGATCTTCTAAGTGGCCCCTCAATAGGTGGCCATGCCTAACAATTTTTTGCCTCGAAATCCAATGAAAATGTGGCATGTGCATCACTAAGCTCGTAAGATGTGCAAAGAGGAGGCTACTTCTGGTATGATCCAAAGCAGTGAGGGGTGTGTTAGAAATACGAATGCCATGAGATGATTTTGTGATAATAAGCACCGGGTAATGTTTGTATGGGTGCTTGTCAAATCTGTCTATTTCTTTCGGTGTCCTATGGTTGAAAAGGCCAAAAAAGAGCCTGGAGCATCATTTCATTTGGTTGTTTTTTGACCAATGGAAGGGACTTCGCCTTTCTCGATGGTTCATGACATGGACATCCGCTTGAAATTAAGCATGTGAATGCAAACTCTTAGGCTGCATATAGTAACCATTCTAATTTTGTAATTCTATTCCTTAAAACAAAAAAAGATTAGAATTCTATTTGGTAACGTAAATGACTATGATTGTGATTCTGCTTCCGAAAACAATTTTGGAGCAAGAGCAAGAACAAGAATAAAAAAAAAGTTAGTTCTGAAAAAGAATAATTAAAAATCACAAAACAGAATGAACTACCACATCTCTTACTTTTCTCTTTTAGTTCTCTTGTCACTTTTTCCTCTACCTAAAATAGAACAAGTTCTCATTTAAAAAAAAATATAAGATAATAAAAATAAAATAAAATAATAAAAAACGAAAAAATTCTAAAAATTATAAAAAATTAGAAAATTTTCAGAAAATCTATAAGAATAGAAGAACTTAAATTAGGCTAGTTTGACCTATTCTTTTCATAAATTTGGACCTAGATTCTCTAGATTTCATAATTTTTTTTCTTTTTTAAGAAACTCATAAACACCTTTGAAACAAAACCTGAACCACATTTTCTAAGCCCTTAGGGCTTTGTTCGAAATTTGTGATGCGATTTATCAATGCCATGATCCTTAATTGTGTACTTGATTTTATTGGTTGTGATTTGCCTAAGATGTACTTTAGACTTAGTCCAGTTTTAGAAATTTTTTTTAAAAAAAGACAAAAATAACCAGCGTGAACACTTAGCAAGCTTTCAATCTTAAGTTTTGGATAAATTAAGATTGAAATTTGATTTTCTAGAACCAAAAACGCACACCAATGCATGGCAGTGAGTGCATTTTTTTTTTGTTGCAAAAACGAGAGTATCGCTCACGTCGGTTGTCTACTTGCTCAAAAAAGTTAAATAAAACCCCACAGTAAATGACGAAAATAACTCGTGATGATTCTTGATATTTATTTTTATATTTTAATTTGCAATACATTATATAAGAGAATCAATATGAATTAATTTTTGATTAATTTGAAATGTATGATGAAATTTTACGAAGTAACTACGTAATTATTTGACTTAAATGACAAAAATTGGGAAGAGAAATTATTGCCGGGAATAAAAATTATGTGTAGTTACCAAACACGTTTCTATTTTAGGAACATAAATTCTATGCAGTTACCAAACGTGTTCTGATTCTCTAAAAATCATCAAGGAAACAGAATTAAAAAAAAAGTCATTTTAATCAGAATCACTTTTTAGAATTAAAATGGTTACCATAATGGCTCTTAGTGTAAAACCATGCGGGGTAAAAAAGATTCCCAGTGAAAAGGAACAAGAGAACATAACAACATTATTGATGTCCTGATGTCCAGCAGTTTAGTGCGCTCCATTGAGAAAGCAGACTGATGATCAACTTGAAGTCCAGTTTTTTCACGTGGGCATGTGCTATTTTGAGGTACTTGCAGAAGTGCTAAACATGGTGTGGGTGTTTCATGTAAGGTCAGGGACAGGATTATGACAATAGACACATACACATAATCTGTGGAAAGTTTAGTTTCAAATAAAATCCGGAAGATAAACAACTTGATCAAACAAAATATACAGCTAACTAATACAAAAGAATTGAACATACAAACTTTTATTCTTGCACCAATTTAAAAATTTTATAACTTGATTGCATTTTCACAATACATTTTAAAACTTCTTGTGTACTCTTTTTTTTTTTTTGGTGTGCGAAATGTGATGAATTATATGAGAATAATAGTACAGGATCGACATCACCATTTTTGATAAATTCGATCATGAGAAGTAATTTCCTGACGTACGGGAAAAGAGCGGCCACAAACATGAAGGAGCAATAATGAATTATTTCTTGCCACCTAAATGCATCCTCATGTTTTCCTTTGAGCACTGCTTTGGACTGAAATCTTACCGACAACACAGGCACTCGAAAGCATTGGCGGGTCTTCTGAGATCCTCCCCCAATCAACTGGCACGATCCGGAGCAGAAATCATTGTGTTACACGTGATGATAGGCAATGTTATAATCTGGTCACGGGCCCTTGTCATTATTGTTGGATCTACTTCTTTTCATTGCTTCTGCACCAGAATTTTCCTCAGATATGTCCTTCCTGGGCAGGCGTCGCCTTGGATTCTCTTCGGGCTTTGAAACTTCCACGACACCAAGGCCTAAATGCATCCTCATGTTTTCCTTTGAGCACTGCTTTGGACTGAAATCTTACCGACAACACAGGCACTCGAAAGCATTGGCGGGTCTTCTGAGATCCTCCCCAATCAACTGGCACGATCCGGAGCAGAAATCACTGTGTTACACGTGATGATAGGCAATGTTATAATCTGGTCACGGGCCTTTGTCATTATTGTTGGATCTACTTCTTTTCATTGCTTCTGCACCAGAATTTTCCTCAGATATGTCCTTCCTGGGCAGGCGTCGCCTTGGATTCTCTTCGGGCTTTGAAACTTCCACGACACCAAGGCCTAAATGCATCCTCATGTTTTCCTTTGAGCACTGCTTTGGACTGAAATCTTACCGACAACACAGGCACTCGAAAGCATTGGCGGGTCTTCTGAGATCCTCCCCCAATCAACTGGCACGATCCGGAGCAGAAATCACTGTGTTACACGTGATGATAGGCAATGTTATAATCTGGTCACGGGCCCTTGTCATTATTGTTGGATCTACTTCTTTTCATTGCTTCTGCACCAGAATTTTCCTCAGATATGTCCTTCCTGGGCAGGCGTCGCCTTGGATTCTCTTCGGGCTTTGAAACTTCCACGACACCAAGGCCTAAATGCATCCTCATGTTTTCCTTTGAGCACTGCTTTGGACTGAAATCTTACCGACAACACAGGCACTCGAAAGCATTGGCGGGTCTTCTGAGATCCTCCCCCAATCAACTGGCACGATTCGGAGCAGAAATCACTGTGTTACACGTGATGATAGGCAATGTTATAATCTGGTCACGGGCCCTTGTCATTATTGTTGGATCTACTTCTTTTCATTGCTTCTGCACCAGAATTTTCCTCAGATATGTCCTTCCTGGGCAGGCGTCGCCTTGGATTCTCTTCGGGCTTTGAAACTTCCACGACACCCAGGCCACTACGATAAGAAAGAATTGCCGTACAGGTACTATTGACCTCTTCTAATCACCGCTCGCCAGATTTTCTCATTGTGGCCTCTCGGATAAAGACCCGCTTGACTTACTGCTAGGAGAGAACCGGCTACTTCCCCAGTCCAAATTGCTCCGAGAACAGCTTTTTCGTTGAAGAGACGAGACTGCCCTGTTTTTTTTTTTTTTGCTCATAATGAGACTACCCTATTTCGGCAGTCCAAATTACTGAACTAGATGATATATGGCTCTCGTAGAAATAAATATCAATTTGAGAAAAATTTATTATATATGTATCAGTTTTTTTTTTTGGTAAAGATTATATATGTATTAGTTTGAGTTTTTGGTGATTCAAGAATAAGTTTGGATAGATTTTTTTATAAATATATGTGTCAAATAGGTAGGTTAGATCGATTTTGAATCGGGTTGAATACAGTCTGACCTATATTGAGCTATTTAACCTGCTTTGGCTTATTTTCATGTAGTACAAATCTAATTACCCATACTCAATCCATGCCCAACCCGACCCATATTAAAAGACACTTCCATATTTAATCTAATTTAGATTAGATTAAAAACCTATTTTTATAGGTTTTTCGATTATTGTGTCCTTTTAACATTTTTCATTATATTTACTAAAATCTTCTTATTCTGCTATTTTACCTATTAAATTTCATATAAAATGTTATCCAAGTAGCACATTAACTTGAAGAATTTAAAGTGGGTTAAATGGCCGTGTGAAGTTAAATATTAATGTGTTCTAGTAATATCATTTGGGGTCGAATTGTTAAAATTCTATTGCATAAAAATTAATCAATATGGATTAACTGGGTCGAATCATTTTCGACCCGACCCGTCTTACTCCTTTGACTCAAGAGCTGTTACCCACTCCTACTCCCAATTCTCCAACCTTACGTACCCATTCCTCCCCTGAAATAGCAATGTTTGAAATTACTCCCCATTATCTTTAAACTATTTGTATATATTTAAAAGTGTGATAGGGAAAATTTCATTTTTTATGGAAGACGACATGTTCATCAGGGAAAGACTTTCCGGACTTTTGTTGGTCGTACGTAAGACACCTTTTTTCTTTATATGTCATGCATTTATTCTATATTGAAGCAAAAGGATTTGTTTGTGGGGGCGCTAGCACATGCAAGCACGTGATGGTTATTACTAGTGGCCATCAAAGTACTGAAGAAGCAGAATCGAAGACTAGGGTCTACCGGAAAAGAAAAATGAGGACTCGTTAGGCGAAAAATAAATGAGGAGTCCTTAGGAAATACTGAACCGTCAAAATTAACTAGCCAGAGGAAGAGAAAACATGAATTGGCTAGGACACTTAAATGCACTTTAATGGATCCCTAGGCCCAATTTTATGGAAAGCACGAAAATCTGAGATCAAAATTTTCCCACGAGCGAGCCACGACCAAATTTGCATAATTAACAAGTTAAAGCAGAAGAGTCAAGCCCGAGTTTAGTGACTATGAAAAGAAAATGAAGTAGCAGCATGTGTTCCACTATATTTCGGTGAAGAAGTCACACTGATCTGGTTTTGATGTGGCATTGCCTTGCTAGATATGGGCTGCCGAGGCAACATGTTATCCAGCGATGGTGAGGTGAGTGTCGCCCCGCCGGCCGTCGTCTTTGTTGAGATAACCATAAATACGCTTGTCTTTTACTTTTGTTTTTAGATTCGTCAAAAGTTTTTATTTGTTTTCATTGATTCTGTTTTGCGTTGAAATTTCATGGAGCTCTTTCTTCCTAGGCAGGGATCGCCTCAGAATACTGTCGCAGACTGAGGAAAGTGGGATAACGTTTGCATCTTACACAAGGGCTACAAATCCTACAAATGGTGGACTTTCTAAATATTTTTTAATGACATCTTCTAATATTGAGTCAAAATATCGACTCGTCTCGCTGTCAAAATTTCATTTTACCCTCACATACATATCACTGCAATATTTTGATATTGTTCAGCTTTGAGGTAGAATTCGCCAAAAGAGAAAAGGAAGAAAAGTTAGGGGAAAGGACTTACCGACTTTTCAAATATTCATCTTACAAACTTTTAAAATATCATACTCTCATTGGTACTCCTACACTGAATACGCTACATCAAAATAAAATGAAAATTTTATTAATTTTCAAACACTCAATAAAACCATACACTTATATTAAAATAATCACAATATTGCAATATTTCTATCTGCGTATTTCACCCGAAAGATCTCAAAATCGTAAGAATAGGAATTAATGTAATTGAAACTATTCAGCGATATATTAATTTTCATTTTCTAACTATAAGAGCACTAATACAAGTTGTTGTGGAAGTTAATGTGACACTTCGGTGAAAATGTGCTCCTAACCATGTCAGCAAGGAAACTAAATCTTCAGGCGTACCAAGTACAGTAAAAACAACAAAAATTTTCTCATAAGCTTGTTTCATTACTCAAATTGGACGAAATTAATGGATGTGCTTGATTGCACCAATTTAACTAGTTTTAGGATTCGATTGTTTTTTCGCAATAAGCTTTGAAGCTTTTTGTGCACTCAATTTTGTTTCTCTTTTAAGGGGTGATAAATTATGGTCAGAATGAAGTTAATATAGTAATAGTAGTATAGGATCTGCATGACCATTTCTCATAAGTTTAGTTATGAAAAGAAATTTCTTGAAACCCGGGAAAAGAAAGGCCAAAACAGGAAGGAGCAATAATGAATAATTTCTTGCCACCTAAATGCATCCTTACGTATTTCCCCTTGAGGGTTCTTTGGAAGGGAATCTTGCCGGCAACAATAGAATTACCCAAAAGTTTGAAATCTATTGTAATTGTACCAATCCAATCTTTTTTTTTTTTTATTGGCTAATTGAATCCTAAATCTTTTGCTATGCCCACTCAGTCTATGTAGCCAATTTTGGCCGAAAATTGCGAACATAGACACCGATCGTCTAATGTGGCTCAACCGATACTAATTTTGGGCAATTTTTAATAGTACTTTAAAATTTTCCAAATTATTTTTTTATTTTTTATTTTACTTTTTCTTTCTTCCTCTCTCTATCTTTTTTTTTTTACTTCCCTTTCTTCTTCCTCCACTAGGTGGTTGGACCTTGGTGACTAGCCAAAGGCAATGCCGGCGAGGTCCTCTAGCAAAACTTGTCCCTACCAACCACTAGTGAGCCTCGCCCAGCCATGGTGAGGCTAACCTCCCCCAACTATGGCAAGGTCAAGCCTTGCTGGGGTAGGCAAGCTTCACAAGAGGTCGGCAAGGTATTGCCTCTAGTCAGTCATTGAGCTCCGGCAATCAACTGAAGGAAGAAGGAAGGGAAGGAAAAAAACACAAAAAAAAAAAGTAAAAGGAAAATAAAATAAAATTTTAAAAAATAATATTAAAAAATTATTCACTTCAATATTGGGAGTGCCACCTCATAAGATTGCTGAGTTCAACTTAGATGGAATGAATTGGCACAAATACAAAATATTTGGGAGTTGATGGTCATAGTTCATTCACATACAAAGTCACACGTGTGCGCAAAATGGAATCTGTCTCCTTGTTACATGCAAAATTGATGTCCTATGCGATCTAGTCGTGACATTGCATTGAAATTCCCGACTGGGGTTGTAACCAAGAATAAAAAGCTCATGTCTCATATAAATACATATCAATCAGATTTGTGCATATGATCGAATTAGTGGCTTGGCAAATATTTCATGGCCTCTGTTAGATTAGGACATGGTAAGACCAAGGGATTGAATTACACTGTAGACAAAACTGACAGGTTCGATATATTTTTGAAACATTCACACTGTCTGGATAGCAATGACATATTGTTAGATGTTACTCATCACTTATAGGACATAAAGGCTAATCGGGATAATCAATTCTCTTGAAAGTATTAATGTATTAGTGCATGTCTTACTGTCAGCTTAGTGATGAACTTAGGAATGGCACACATCTAAATTAATACATGATGACGTTGAACGAAAAAGACAATATTGCATTGCAATAATGATGATCGAATTACTAGGATTGACATTAAATTAAATGAGATTTAATTTAATGTTGTTTCTGTCATGGACTTATGTGCATATAATGTACACGCACGCCTAAGGTGGACACATATTGATCTGTCCAATATGCACACGTGTAGTTTTTCTATTTTGTTTCAATTAAAAATGTTTTATAATATATAGTTATTGCAACACAGTTGGTCAGCATAACTCATTGAGCTCACCATGTGTTTTTTTAAGTTTAAAAAAAAATAATAATGGGCAGCAACTGCTGACCACGTGTTGACCTTTGCTGACTCGCAATCAGCAACTTGGAGACCAAGTCGCTGACCTCGGCAACTTGACCCCTTATATAAGGGATCTCCCCCTTATGTTTTGAAGAAGAGAGTAGAGCAGGGAGGAGAAAACGGTTTTCTCTAAAAGTGCGTGGGTGCATTTCGAGCGTGCAAGAGTCAAGAGAAAGTAGAAAATTATATTCTTTGTTCTGGCTTTTGTGATAGAAAAATCGAAAGTGTAGGGTGTCGTATCCATGAGATTACTAGCAAATTGAAGGTGGTAGTCGTCCACAAGTTTCATCTTTTCGTTTATCGTGCGATTAATAACATGTCTAAACTAAAGATCAGAAGCTTGTGAAACTCAAATAGAAGAACGCTTTAAGAGGTAATTCGAAAATCATCTTCATTTAATTTTATTTTTAATTGAAATGCACGAATGACATCTCTAGAGATACTTATATGAATTTATTTCCATTACGTTTTATATTTTATTTCCACCCACACATGTTCCATCGAAACTCAACATGTGCTCGAATTTCAGAGTCCAGAGATGGATCGTGATCACGTGAGCATACCTATCGAGGATGAAAACTGGGAGCCGATAAAGGCCAGATTGGATATATTGAAAGCAGAAGAGTCGATGAACGGACAAAACCGCCAAGCAACATCCATATTTATAGTGGATCCGCAGCTACGCACCCCCGTAAAAAAGGCGACGTCGACGCGTTCCTTCAAGCCCTCCAAAGGTACGCTAAAGAGGGTGTCTCTTTGGCTGACATTTTCGAGATGCCGGGCCCTAGCGGGACCTCGTTGTTCGCCTCGTTGGTCCACGTCGCAGCGAGCGTCGAGAAGGTCCTCATCCTCCGAGCCCTCCTCTATGTCCGCAATGTTGGGTGGAGCTTCGAGAACAACCGTGGGGACAACCCGCTCCACGTCGCGGCAAGAGCTGGCAGGATCGACGCGGCCAAGCTCCTCATAGACGTCATAGATGTCGGCATGTCGAATGACATGGGGGACACGGCTTTGCATGAGGCTGTGAAGAATGGTCACTTCGAGTTGACCAGTCTGCTCCTGGAACGATGCTCAAGATCAGTAGTGAGCAAGGTGAACAAGGAGAGCAAGTGCCCGCTGTACTTGGCAGTCGAGACGGGGAACTTAGAGATTCTCAAGCTTTGATGCCAACGGAGGATGATGATGAAGACGAAGAGGATGAAGCCGATCAGCATGAAGCCGAACGCACGTCCCCAGTTCACGGAGCCGGGATGCACCAAAAATCAGGTTAGTGATTCTACTTACGATTCTTACTTGCGTCTACTTTGGATAAATGTGGGCATGTGCCCGCTGTACTTGGCAATCGAGACGCGGAACTCAGAGATTCTTAAGCTTTTCATGCCAGCGGAGGATAAGGATGAAGACGAAGAGCATGAAGACACAGAGTATGAAGATGAAGAGGATGAAGGCGAAGCGCATGAAGCCGAACGCATGTCGCCAGTTCACGGAGCCGTGATGCACCAAAGATTAGGTTAGTGATTCTACTTACGACTCTTACTTGTGTCTACTTTGGATCCGTACCAGCCTTTGAAGCTGTAAGTCTCAATCATAAAGCAGCTCCTCACATTTTCACTTCTTCAGCTAGACTAGAATGGCTTGGCCTTTTTGTAAAGCCTGCATCAATTATAGAAAGTTTGCAATAAAATTTTGGCCCAAACTATAAGGCAGATCGGATATGTTTAGACTTGGGTCCTGGCAAGACTTACCCCCTGAAGAACGTCATCAATTTTATACTTCAGCAATCGATACTCATAGCATAAGTCTTTGTCGATGCCTCCCTTCTTATATAACTAGAGGATCTTTTAGTAAACAGGAAGAGATTCATGTCACGGCTGGCCTTCATTACTCGAATGGGGTAAACTACTCGGAAAGGGATGTCTCTATGCTTTGAAGCATTCTCCAATGTGTATACTGAAATTATCCACCAAAATTTAGATTTCAATTATGTATTCGATGAAACATCCACTTTTTTTTTCATTTTAAGAAAAATATATCACTTAGAAGGTAAAATTACCATACCTTTGCCGGTTTGTCCTGAGCAAGACACTAATCCATTCGTTTTTTGCTCTCTAATGATGAAGAAATGATGGAGGAGATGTCGAAGCGAAAGAAAAACCTATTTAATTTAAAAGATGTTAGAAAGGGCACTCCCCTCCATCTAGCAGCATACGCGAATTACGTCGATGGAGTTAAATTCTTGGTCGAACAGTTCGGTTCGAGCGCCTTTGAGTTCGACGAAGAGGGATATCTTCCGATCCATGTTGCGTGTAAGATGGGTCACCTCAAAACAATCAATGAGCTGCTGGGACATTGGCCACATCCGGAAGAGTTGCTTACCTCTAAGGAAGGGCAAAATATACTTCACGTTGCGGCAAAATACGGAATGGCCGAGGTAGTGAAGCACATACTCGGGGAGGCCGAGCATGGGACGCTTATAAATGCAAAAGACAAGGATGGAAACACGCCTCTGCATGTCGCCACAGTGCGGTGGCAACCGGAGGTTCTTCTCTATCTCACCCGGACAAAAGAGTCGATGTGAAGCTCGAAAACAACCAGAACTGGACGGCGCTCGACATTGTAGATGAGCAACTCAAAAAAGTCGATGTTCCACTTCACAAGGTACTGATCTCCACAAAATGAATTAACCATTTATCTGCTTTGTTTTCCCAATTTCCCCTGTTGCTTTAGCTACTTCCTTCCTGTGAGAGACGAAAGGAATTACAGTTTATTTTGACCCGTTGAACTCCCCCGCAGGTTACCTAGCGGAAAATACTGCATTTGGAAGTCTGCGCATCACATGACAAGATTTCCTTTTTTTTCTTTTTTATTTTTTTTAATTCTATATGTTTGATTATTTGTCCACCTCCATGGATGATAACGCTCTTTTTTGTATTACACTTAACCAGAGCTGTACACGAATAATCTTAGTATCCGCGAAAGTACCCAGAAGCAAAGACAGAGCAATTCGCGGGCCCTTGGACCCAAGGAGGGATATGAAGCTTCTGGAATTGGAT
>JAGVVM010011285.1:0-16916 GCA_019149425.1 Psidium friedrichsthalianum
AGCAATTTCTACTTCTGAAGTATTTTGAACAGAGGTCCAGAAGTTCAAAAAGTTAGATGTTAGACATCTCTCAACATCAATATTTCGTCACTTTGGTCCTCGTGTCATTTACAATGCCTCTCGCCCTCCCCCGGTCCACAAACCGACACCTCGCGTCCCCACGCCCCCTACTGACTTTCACCGCCTATCGCCACGTATCGCGACCTCCACAACCACCTCCCACAACTTTTGGCCCCTGCTGACCACGCGCTGATCTCATGCTGTCTACTGCCTGTCTCATCTACCGCGCCTCATTGCCGTCGCTAACCCGCCAACAACAGCAGCCTGTCATCGCCAACCGCCCATTGCTGCGCCCAAGTTCTAACCACCGCTTCGTCGTAGACAGTCTCTATCTCCGGCCACTGGAGTAAAATTAATTAACTATTTTTATTTTTATAAAAAATAAAATAATATTTTTAATACTAACAAAAATTTAAAGAAATTTAAAAAATAAAAATGAAGTAATTTTTAGTCGCCAATAATAATTTTTATAATAGATTTTGTGTTAATAATGTTCCAAAAGTAAAATGTTTCAATCGTTACCAATAAATTTTTCTAATCAGAAATTAACTTCTATTTCTAAGTAGAAGTAGAAAAATCAACTTTTGGCCAGAAGTGATTTCTGAAGAAGAAGCGTTGCCTATGCGCCCCTTTTATTGCCAGATTACGCAGCACTTGTGTCAATTCAGTATTAAACCTTTTGTATTTATATCAATTCAATACATTTAGCCCAACTTTAGCCAGTCGGCGCTGATATGAATGCTAGCCCCGACGCTGATATGAATGCTAGCCAACGCTGACGTGAATGGTAGCAATACTAGTCAATACGATGTTGACGTGGCTATAATTGTTAATAATATTTTATTATTTTTTCAACTTTTTTTTTATTTTTTTTTTCTTTCTTTTTCATTTTTTTCCTTTCTCCTTCCTCTAGGACGGCGAGCACTACAATGCTTCATCTTCTTCTTCAATTCTTCGCCGGCATCACCATTTTCCACCGTGCAGAGTCAGATGCTCCCACCATCCATCGCCGGCGAACAATTGTGCCCGAAGGAGCTCCATCTCAGCCTACTTTTTCTCCAATTCGAATCCAATCTTATCCATGATATCAGATGAGCCACTGTGAGAGGAAGGGCAAAAAGGAGGAGCACTCTGGAGATTTCGTTGGACCTTGACTGCTGGAGGAAGAAGAAGTGAAGTCGCAATTTCATTTCGAACAATAAACTGCTATCGCGGTCGGCGTGGGACACAGCAAGAGAAGTCTCTTTGAGACCAAAGAAGAAGAGGAAAAAAAAAAGGAAAACGTGAATAATTTTTTAAATAAAATATATTAAAACGTTATGCACGTCAGCATTGGCGTCCACGTCAGCGCCGGCTAGCTAAAGTTAGCCCCAATAACTGAATTAGCACAAATATAAAGGTTTAGGACCGAATTAGCAAGAAAAAAAAGTTTAGGATTGAAGTAGCACAATTACAATTGGTTTAGGATTTCTTTTTGATAATTTCCATGTTAAAGATATTTAGCATTTACTGTAGGATATTTTCTACCGTTATATATCATTATGATATTTTCGATGATTTCAATATTTCATTGATACCCGTATCTCTCAAGGTATACATGGAATATTGCACATATATCTCTCTTCGACTATGTCTATCTTAATTGAGATGTGGTCTTAGAATAGCTATCTAATAAAAGCATATAAATAGGCTGACGTATTCTTCGTACGTATTTCAAAATATACACAAATTACATATTCCATCTCTTCGGTATCATTATTCTCAACTTGCCATCAAAGTCAACATATGATATGATGCGTGGCCCCACTTTTTTTTTTTCTTTTTGCATATTGATGATTATGAGTATGTCCGCTTCTAAAAATATTGCTCAGTAGAGATATTAGCTAAAGTCACTAAAATAAGCAAAGGCGAGCGCTTTCCTTCCTTGTTTTTGCCCTTTTATCTCTTTTGGGGTGTGCCTATGAAGTATGACGATTTGTTCATGGAAGATGCGATCAAATCTAACGGCAGATCGGAGCACATGATACTAATACTGTCACCCTGCGCAAGGTTTCATTTGTTTCACAAAAAAAATTCTTATTTTTTGGCTTTTGAATTGCTTAAAAAATGAGTCAACGGAAAAGATTTTTCTACTCCATTTGTTTAACAGAAATAAATTATTTGAAGAAATTTATCGAAAATCAATGGTTTGTATCTCTTACGAAAATGAATGAACGCATAAAGTTTTTATTCGCTAATTATTTCAAGCGATGATTTTTCCAGAATATTTTCTAAGTCATTTATTTTCCGTGAAAGGAACGAAACCAAAGTCAAATTCAGGAAAATAATTTTCTCATTCAAAAATCAAAATTCGTTTTCCAAAATGTGACTAGGTACGGGAGCTTGGGTTAGAAACTCGATACTTGGGCACGGGAACCCCAACGCTCGTCTTGGGCCTTGGCAGCGAGGCCGAGTCCCCAACGCCCAGGCCTGGGGTCCATTGAGGCCAACCCGAGACTCTGGCACCCTGGCCTGGGTCCATCTAGGCCACAACCAAGAACCCAGCCTCCACACCCGGGTCCATCGAGGCCAGACCCGGGACACCGGTGCCCATCTCCGGGTCCGGCTTCATCTTCGTTGGACAGTTTCGTGAATTGATTTCTGTCTACGGATGGAAGTATGAAAGGGGACTGAATTTCCCTATTTCAAGCACGATACAGGGAATTATCAGCGAAGGACGACACACTCTCCCTTACGAGAACTCAGGTTCCCCAACAAATTGCAGTTTCTCGGTTCAACTGTGCATGGAGAGGAAGTGATTTTGATCACTGAATATTTGCCCAAGGTATCATCAAACCTTCTTGCTTTACTTCCCAAATGACCCTCCGTGTGGTAAACTAATTTGCTTTTTTTGTGCATGAATCTTCATTTACTATTTACGATCACCATCTGTTATAAATCTGTTGTTTCTCAATGCCTAGGAGGCTCAATGAACCAAATTTCATTGCAGACGGCCATAACAACTGAAGAATCTCTAAGATCAAATCCTAGAATACTCAAATTCATGATGTTTAGTGAAAGCAAATGGTCTGAAAGTAAAGCAGTGCTTAGCTAACTTGTAATGTTTCTGTCTAGAAACTTTTATCTTTCTCTATGCAATATCATAACCATGCTTCTTTCCGAAACACAAACCTTAAAAACGTGCACCGTCTGCTTAAGAGTTCAAGACGTACCTGATTGAGGGCTTGGTGAAGCAGCATAAGCAAAAATAGCAAGTGGTTATGCTGATTAAAACTGCAAGTCAAGTGTGCTGCATATTCACAGACGTAAGTTGCATCGTTCGAAAAGTACATTATACAAACCGCCATAATACGCTTATCAATATCCAAAGTAATTTGCAGGGGAATGAATCCTCTCCACCAGCATAAAACCCTTTCCTAATAGTACGCAATCATCTCCAACCCGGGCAAGTATGTTTCCAGGCCATGCACTTAATTTGCTGAAGTGATGTAAGGTATTGAAACTTAGGACACAGTTAAGATCAAGTGGATTCCTAGAATGTCAGGTATTGAAACTTAGGACACGGTTAAGATCAAGTCGATTCCTAGACTTTTTCTTCAGAACGATGCTTATTGGGTGATGGTAAAGAACTTCTTTAAGATTGATTTAGACAGAGCACGAGCTAAAGTGAAAGTCTTCAGCAGAAGTAATACAATCTGTAGCAAGTAGCATCACTCAATGCCCTGGCTTTGTATCTCGTCATTTTTTAGAACCAAGAATTGTTTTGAAGTCATGTCCTGGCCCTGAAAAACATCATTTTGTTGCGTTCTCATAAAATGTTTGTCATTCCTATCCTTTCCTCCTCTTCTATTTCCTGCAAAGTATATCGCATTGTTCATGCTTACAAGAGTTATTTCTTGTCTGGGATTATACGATTGGAGAGTAGATGTTAGAAGGAAGGCACCCGCCAAATAGTAAGAACTCTGGCGACGTGCATGTGTAGACTGCTGATTTCATAGCAAAGTTCCAGACGAGCAAGTGTCCGAAAAGAATTCAACAGTAAGTGACGCGAGTTATGCATACTGAGTTTTATACTGTTCCAAGTACATTTTGCTTTATGAGTTGCATGCCGAGAAAACTTGTCATTTGCAAATCAGAGTTATGCGCTTACATCTCTTGCTTCCTTGGTTAGACACTGATTTTGAATGATTGAAAATGGAAATATGCCTTCTAAGAAGTCTTAATTCTGCTAATAGATACCTAACGACATACTGACTTTTTTGTATGGAATGTTCATTCGCTTTATAAGTATGTGAACATCTGAAGTTTCCAACTTGTTACAGCCCTCTACTTCTGTAAATAAACGGAAGTTGCTAATTGCAGTTCACGAACACATCTTAAACTGGAATCCAAATAGGTAGTACCCAATCGCTCAATCATTTTACACATGCACATATGAACAAGAACCAGAAATCCTAGGCCTAATACCAAAATGACCGACCCTTCTGTTGGATTTGTTCCTTCCCAAAGGCAGAAACAGTATTATCTTGCCCATAACAGAACAGTGCAACTTTAACTATCTTCTGAGAGTTGAAAAGCTTGCATTAATGCATCAAAAGAACTCACTTCTTGAGCTTTTATCTGATCGATACATGAATGAAAACATTGAATCTATACAATCTCCTCTTCAAAAGTCTCTCAAATGATCAAACTTTTTCAAAACATTAAAAAACACTATTGCCCCTTGATGTTTTTCAATTGCTTCCCCTATTCAAAGATACAAGCCAAGAATCAAAACAAAGACTCACAAGCATCATTTACGTGCTGATGACCTCCGCCACAAGCCCATCAATTACTAGCCTCTCCATCTCTGTAACTATGTCGCTTGATTTTTGTAAGTATTGATTTCCCTCTATTGAAAAATACAAGCCATCAAAACAAAGCCTCGCAAGCACCATTTACAAGCTGATGACCTCTGCCACAAGCTCATCAATCACTAGCCTCTCTATCTCTACGAGAATAGAATCCGAACAATCTCCTAAATCTAAAGACTTAAAATCATTTTCCAGCAGCTTCTCAATCGACTCCTTTCTCATTTCTCTAACCTGTCTGACCAGAAACTCACAGAGCACTTCCTCAATGGGGTCTCTAGTAAGACTCCTCCTAATCCTTGTCAATACAGGAATTCCAGATGCTGGAATACCCAAAAATGAAAGGAGAAATTTCATCAAGAAAAAGTTTATTTGGTCGAATAGGAGCCTCCTTTCCGACCTTTTCCAAAACTTCTTCTCACCATATCTCTCTTCTAGGGCCTGAAAAACCAAGGGGTTTATCGGGCATTCTAAAGAGTGCCATTTATGGAGGCCAGTCGCAAGATTTGTACCATGAAGACCTGCCTCGTTCAAAATATCAACGAGATAATGGAAATCTCTACTTTCCTGAACAGAAAACGACCTTGTTGAATCTTCTCTTTCTTTAGATATGCGTGAAGGCCATTCCATGTTATATCTATAGCTTGACCCAGGTCCATCTGAGCATGCTTCTGAAGGCTCCAAATTAAAAAGATGAAATTGCAGCCCAACACCTACCACAAAATTTTAGAAGTTAAATTGTGAAAAAGATTGATGATAATGAAAAAATGAAGCTAAGTTTACTGACCAAAGAGATCCGCACTGCTGCTAGATGGAACCTCTTCATGTTCAAGAACTGAATCTGGACTAGGCTGATCAACATCCTCCAAACTCTTGAAAGAGACTGCTTCGATGCTGGGGCAACAAACAGATGTGGAGTCCTCCTCTTCTGTAAATTCAGTTGAAATGTCCTGTTCGATTGTCGGAACATTAGCAAACCCTCATATTACGACATCTGGCAATACCACCCAATAATAAGCAATCAAGACTGGTGAATTTCTAATATTGAAATCTACAAAAGGCAATGGCTAAACAACTCATGGAAAAAAAATGCAAGAAAACATTTTAAAGAGATGATGAAGAAGAAAAATGTGATGTAGAAGTTCAACCCAATGCAAGATGATCGAGCAAACTTGGCTGAAAATAGTTGACTACAGTTTAGCCTCAAAAGGAGCTCAGAAAATGACCATTCCATTCGTGCAAATGGAACTTGCACCCTTCATCTGAAGAGTTGGTCAGTATATGACAATGAACACAGGAAAAAAAAAAGGGACACAAAATCATGAAGCAGAATTTTCTAAAGACATCACATTGAACATAAAAGGAGATTGACTTGGAAGTGGAAAGTGAAATTGACATGAGGAACTAGCTACTCTTTTATTGCTGAAGAATTAAGGTTAAAGCAGTACCGCAAATATGAACTTGAAGGTTTCAAGCATCCAGAAATTAAGTTGGTGAAGAAGCAAATCAAAGTATGCTGAGAAAATCAGTGCTCCTAGCAATGATTATGCCTACGCTGACTTTTGGCTTTTGCAGCATCCAGTGGAGAACCAATTCTAGAAAATGGAACTAAGAAATAAGATCACCAATGCATTTGCCAAGAAAACCGTCATTATATTTCCAATTCTCTCATTTCCAGATTTTAACCGCTAAAGGTACTTTACCAGCTCATTTCTCTGATGTTAGCACTGTCTAGTGGCCTGAACAAAATCACTCTGCTCTCAAGACCAGCTAAGGTTTGCAATTTATTGAGCATCAACAATAAAATCATTTCATCTACTTCCAGACTCGTGAGAACACCCTTCGTTATTTAGTGGGTGAGAAACTGAGAGATATCTCAATATGATGCGCACGTGATGTAGGAGTTTCTTTTTCTTTTTAAATTATTTCTAATGTTGATAGAGAAAGTGTCAGTTGGCTAAGCTCATAATACTCAGACACCAGGGTTAAGGTCTATCAGGCAAAGATATGGTTGACATGTTAAATTACAAAATGATGTGCCTCTCTACTCTTAATTTCCAACTAGGTCGAACAGCCAAGAAGTCCATTCTTTAAATAATCATCTGTTTGTTTTTCTCTTTTTTTCAAAATCAGCCATCAACATCAATCACAAGGACATACACTACATGCTATCCTATCATGAGTTTACTGATATTCAGAGGCCCACGGTTATTAAGTGACATTCTGCAACAAATTTGACATAAAGAGAAATTCTAGCAGGATGAACCAAATAAAGTGCTATTCTATGCCCAAAATTAAAATGTAAGACGAATGGACAGCCTAAATTATGCCATCGACAAGTTTGGCAAACCTGTTGAATTGAATTCTCCGAAAAATTAGAGAAGAAATCAATATCTTCAGCCATGGGTGACTTCACAGCCACAAAATTCTGTTTTGAGTCTCCTGAAAAGAACAACTTCTCCGACTCATTCTTCAGTTCCTGCTGGATCACTTTGGGCTCCAATGAGAAGGCATCATTCTTTTGCTGAGCTGACGCATAACCTCCATGATTGAGTGCAAGGAAAAATCTGGAGTTGTTGCGACAGGATACTGAGTTTCTTAATTTTGAAGAGTCATTCCAATTGAAATCTTTCTCCCTTGGCCTGCTTCGAACCACATCAGGTGAAAATTCAAGTCCTTTAGACCAGCTGCAACCACTTCTCTTCCTGGTTCTGGGACTTGCAAACATAATAGAAGGTAATAAGGATCTAGTTGGTGATTCTCCGAGCCACCCAGTTATCCAGCAGTCCCTAGCACTAATTACGGAGAAATTAGTTAAATTCTCAACTGCACCAATCCTCCCCGTGTGATTGCCTGGAGCAGAACCATTGACATTTGCAAACATAACATTACATTTATGCGTGGAAACCATTTCCCCAATGGTCCTGCTTCCACCTGCCCAACCAACCTCTTGATTTTCTTTAGTACTCTTCCATGTTTTCGAGATTCTCCTCTCGTCCTTTCTGGCCATAGATGTTTCCTCCGGAGAAGAGGTCAATGATTGATTTCTCTTCTTCCTGTCTAATGTACTGAGAAGATATGGCATTAACAGCTGAGACTCTCTTGTGGAGGTGTCAGAGTTTCTGATATCTGCTCCTACCAAGTCTGAATGACCAATCCTCCTCCTGAGATCCATTACTATCTCGTCACCATTTTCCTTTGAGACTCTAGGCTTCCGTCCAAAAGATTCTACCTTGTAACAAAAGTCGTATCTTTGACATGATAAAATCCCTTTCTCATCACCTGAATCTGCATGAAGACCTTTATTATATCTTAGCGAAGCAGATTTTTGTGTAAAGCTGTCTTCCTCTCTGTAACGTCCTTCTAAAGCACCTTCTCCAGGAGTGCATGCTTCGCTGCCCCAATTAAAATGGCGTCTCAAAGTGTCTGGAAAATTTTCAGTTATGCCATATGGTTTTCTTGAAATATCTGCATTAACGAAGTTCTTCCTCGCAAACACCTTCTCATCTGAACGCTTCTCTCGAACTGCTATAGAAGCAACTCTCTGGAAGTATTCCTCAGAGAGCACTCTGCATTTTTTCTGGATAGAACGCTGACTTGGCAGATCCTCCAGCCCCATTAATTTTGCAATCACACTGTGAGGACCAGAACTGGATTCCATTTCTGCCAGCATGTCCTAAGCCCTTCCAAATAGAAAGTCCCAAACTCAGCACTATAACCATCTAGAGGATGAGAAGTTTCATTTGCATGGAAATAACATACCAAGAAGATAATCAAAACAACTTTCATATTTGTTCATCATCTGCTGTCAATATATCATCCAGTACCCAATTATGAACAATAACAAGAAAAGCCACTTGAGCCATCATATAAACCTAATTAACTAACAAAACAGAAGCATATACAAGTGTCCAACCCTGTTGCTACTTGTGATGGTGCAAAGTCTAAATGCCTGTTAATACAGAGTAAATACCAAAGTGCTCCAGAACCTACTCACAACATGACCGCCGTCATATAAACCTAATTAATTAACAAAACAGAAGCACATACAAGCGTCTAACCCTGTTGCTACTTGTGATAGTGCAAAGTCTAAATGCCTGTTAATACAGAGTAAATACCAAAGTGCTCGAGAACCTACACACAACATGACTACCATCATAGAAACCTGCTTAAGCAACAAAACAGAACCACATACAAGTGTCTAATCCTCTTGGTACTTGTGATACTGCAAAGTCTAAATGCCTCTTAATACCAAAGGGGCTCCAGAAAATATAAAAGGAGAAACGAGGAACAAATCACGAAACATGAGGAAGCAAACTTTTCAAGCATATAAACAGGATAAGTAAGTACAAGCCAGGTGGATCATAAACCAGACCAATACTAAGGATGCCAGTGAAGTAAAGAGTTTCGGAGACCCCAATGAACAATCCCAATTTCCCCAATCAAATTGATCGACACATGCAGGAAACCCAATGATTAGACTAACTTTTCTGCTAGGCAACTAACCAACAATAAACACCCATCACCATTTGGGAGGGACACTACACCAAAAAGTGGCATCGTCTCAAATAATAGCTCAAGCATCAACCACTCCATAATCATAAAAAGGATGCGATATTACTTAAAATGCCACTAAAACACATAATCCCAGTTAAATCTCCACTTGATGGAATTCATCTTTGACAAAAGCACACGCAAAAACTCAACAATCAACTCTGACCCCATTACCTCTTGCTCAATAGATGCCAAACGAACAAGAAGAGAGAATCTGCACCAGACCAGCAAAAGAAAAAACAAACAAACAAAAAAATCAACAACTCACCCTATCTCCGAACTCCTCGGACAGAGCAATCAACGCAGCATTCATTGAGCGACACCCACGTTTTTTTTTCCTTGGCCAGAGCAACACCCGTTCCCCGTGACCGATTCGAACACTTTACCTGAAAACGCCGAGATCATAAATGCAATTCCAACGACGAAGGATCATCGAGAGTCCATGCAAAAGGGCGCCAGAAAAGACACGCCGACATGTGATCTGGGGGGAAGCAGTTCGGTCAACGAATCGACGGCAAGAATAACAAGGAAACAGCGAGTCAAAAGCGGCTGATGATGTAAGCTTTTCATTCGGGGCACGTAAAAAAAGAGATAGTTCTAAACCAAAGCAAAAATCCGATTTTGGAGCGAGCGTCCGTTGTGTCGATCGAGGATCATCGAACCCCAAAAACCGAAAACCATAAAGACATCGAATTTGCAGTAGAGCAGGGAAAACACGAGCACTGGAGAGAGAGAAAGAGACACGATGCGACGTCTGTGGGAAATGACACTGAAAGGGAGCGCAAGATTTGCAATGATTGGGCGAGGAAAGGGATAGAGAGAGAGAGAGAGAGAGGAGTATGACATGACATTGGGCGGTTCGATTCGTTTGTCGCTTCTTTCTATGTAAGAAATACGCGCCAAAAAGACCGATCGTCTGTCTTTAGCGTGCGGGGAGTGCGCCCTAAGGAGATTGCGGCTTTAATTTCTGCTTGTATTCATTTTCTTTCCTTTTTTTTTTTAATGATTCATTTTCTTTTTAGACCGGGGTGATTCTAGAGCGTGTTTCGGACGGAATGTTTCTAAGAATTTCCAAGCAATTGAATTTGATTTCTCTTTCTACGCCATATGTTGCCTTCTGGGTAAGAGGAATGAGACAATTATTACGTCCTACCAACAGCATTGCTAAATCTACTCGAGGGTGAGCAGTTTCAAAATTGATCAATATTCCACTTGGAGCTTAAATCCTAACTTTCGGAACCGATTCTTTAACTTTTAGAACCCAGAATCTATGTTGTCACATGTTCCAAGGTTGGTTTCAAGGAATACATAACCTCAGCCTATGTTATTAATTAAACAATTGAAGTGAATTATCATCTCTAATGACCACCATTTATAAATACAATTCATTGACCACAACATATATTTAGAAACATGAAAAATGTAAAATATTAACAAAGTAAAAGTTTTAGTTCTAGATATCACGAAAAAGGGAGCTCAAACTAGTAGTTCTAAATTACACACTTGTAATCAGATGCCATGAAATACTGCAGATCATGCAAAGATATAAAACAAGAGAAATAGAAAAACTTGTTCCAAGTTTTAAGTCCTAAAACGTGAAACTTACCTGATGAAGTTGATTCTTTAATTTTTAGAATATGAAACCTACCTTATATATCGTAGAACCTAAAACTTGACCAATTCCCAACGGTGTGGTTCTCTGATTCTCAATTCCACCCTAGAACATGATCACCCCTAAACCTACTAATCATTATATCCACACCAATTCCATTTTCCCTTTCAAAATTCATAGAACACGGTAATCAAATTTCAATCATTATCAAGGAATTGCGTGCGTGTTCTCACAATTATGTCTTGAATAGCACTTGATATTTAAATTCTGGTATATATATTCATGTGTATCCAGTGATGGAGTTATATGGTATTTGACATAAGTTTTATGCCGGAACTAGAGCCATCAATATGGGTTAAAGACCCATATTTTGTATAAAATGGGTCTTATATGGGTCGTTAACTCTTCAAGAACTCACTAAAAATAGGTCAAAAAAGTTGAAGTGAAATTAAATGGGTCAAAATTGGGCCATGCATGAAACCCATTTTTGACCCATATTGGACCCATTTTTGACCCGTAACTCCTACAAATTACAAATGGGTATAGGGCCTCAAAGCCTAAACTTTCTTTTTATTATTTTTTTAATTTTCTATTTTTATAAATGGACTCATGGCGTCGTCCGTCGGTCGTCACCACCACCGCGGTCGCCCCCGCCGTGGTCCCCACCGCCGCTGTCGCCGCCTCCGTCGTCGCCCGCCGCCGCTGCGATTGTTGCAATCCGCTGCCACCGCCGTCGCCACGATCGCCGTCCGCCGTCGCTGTTTGCCGCCACGGTTGCCATCCGCCGCGGTTCTCCGTCCGCCGCCACGGTCGCCGTTCGCCGCCTGCCGTCTGCCGCCGCTCGCCATCCACTGCCGCCACCGTTCGCCGTGGCCGGAAAAAAATGAAAGAAAAATAAATAAAATACTTTTTTAAAAAACTATTTTAATAATAAAATATTTTTATTTAAAAAATTCTAAAAAAATAGAAAAAATTAATTTTTTTAAAATAGAAAAAATTTTACTAGATTTTTTATTGCATGAAAGTATTTTAGTAATATCATTTTTTATTTTATTTAATAATTTTTTTATTATTTAGTTTTCTTTTTCATTTGATATAAAAATTTTATCTGATAACATATACATGTAAAAAGCTTAAAATAAGTTAAATGAGTTATATAATTTTTCTTAGAATATTAGTGTGATTTGGGAATATAGGTCAAAATGGGTCAGGTCGAGTATGGTTTAGTTACAGATTAAGTCGGGTATGGGTCATTGAATATGGGTTAAAACGGGTTAGACGGGTCAATATGGGTCGGACCCAAACCCGACCCGACCCAACCCGACCCGACCCACCCATTTGACACCTCTAACTGGAACTCCTGAATGCGTGATTTGTTTACATAAAGAGTTGAGTTATATTATAGTCTAACACTGCTTGTCTAAACTTTAACAGCACAAAGAGAAGATCCGACATAAATTATGCATATCAATGGGAGCCCACTTGAACATACATGATGGCCGCGAGCTTATAGAGCTCGGGTTTGGTTACCGATTCTAACCTTCTGCCTTGTATCAATTTGTTTCTAATCTTGTGTATCTAGCAAAGATCTCAACATAGATTCCTATACAAAACATACAAACGTAACTACTTTGATCGAGAGTAATTATTGCGTTAAATCGAGATAATTTATACGATTCAATTGTGCATGTTAATTTTTTTTTCAAAAGAAAATGGATCAATTTGACATTGGCAGCCTCTTGAACCAGACGGTATAACCTCATATTGGATTCTGGTACACGCCTAACATCTTCGAGTCTTTGCCTTGTCCATGTCCCTGACTAACATCTCCCTTTGCCTACAAATTTTGTGAAACCATCATTAGAATAAAACCCATCTTTAGTACCCCAAAGTCACTTTAGTAATGCAAAGATGTAAAGAATCCGATCTAAAATCTAACATGGAGAGATGCACCACTCGTCCCATGGCATGCAAATTTACTACATGCCCATCGTATAAAAGATGAGATTTTGGTCTTAAGTAAATATATTAAAAGGTTTCATTTGAATTCTAAGACATAAAACTTGAGGTATTCTCCGAGAAGAAGAGAAAAACATTTTCTACATTTTCTCTCAGTAGACTTCACGTCAAAAACTTCGAATGCCTACAGCTGCATAAGCTTTGTATAGTAGCGAACGATGCATAAAGTAAGTCATCAAAGACCTTTAGGGCCTGCATGGTAACCATTCTGTTCCGAAAAACTGATTTTGATTAAAATGACTTTTTCTGATTCTGTTCTTGAATGAGTTTTTAAGAACCGAAACGCGTTTGATAACTGCACAAAATTTCTGTTTTGAAAAACTGTGCTCTTCCTAATTTTTTTCATTTAAGTCAAATAATTATGTAATTACTTTGTAAAATTTTATTCTAATTGAAGACTAATTTTCAATGCACACTAAAAAAATTTAAAATACATTTATTTTTTTTAGCGTGTCATAATAAATGAAACACAAATTTTAATACATGACATTTGAAGTTTCGATTAAAGCATGGGACACGTTCCCATATTAAGGACTCATTTTTTTCTTTAAATGTTGCGTTGTCCAAATACATACAAACATAGCAGTCGAACAATCAAATTATCATTGAAAAAAAAACAAAATTATCTTCCTTGATACGAAATACAATCCTTCACTATCATTTTGCAACTTCTATCCTAATCCAAGTGGGTGTTTGGCTCCAGCTCCACGTGCAGATGGTCACATTTTGTGACGCACGGTTACGAGTATATATGTTACCATCCACACATTGGATGCCTTCATCTTCTGCGATATTTTTTTGTAGAAGGTGAATCTATGAAATCTAGGAAATTTAGGTCCAAAATTATGAAAATGAGGTCAAACTAGTCTCATCTAAGCTTCTTCTATTTTTAGGAATTTCCTAAATTTTTTTGTGATTTTTTTAAAAAAATTTCAATTTTTTTCGAAATTTTTTGTTTTTATTTTTATTAGGTTGAGAGAAAAGTGACGAGAGAACTGAAAGGAAAAAGTGAGAGATGTGAGATTTCATTCTGTTTTGTGATTCTCAAAAGTGATTTTAATTTCAGAACCAACTTTTTTTTGGTTCTGGATTTTGCTCTAAAAGTGATTCTGATTCTCCAAAACTGATTCTTGGAACAGAATCAGAATCAGAATTATTTGCGTTACCAAACTGATTCTCATTCTTTACTATTCAGGGAACAGAATCAGAGAATCAGAATGGTTACCATGCAGGCCCTTAGCGTCTGTGTTGTCGATCTATACTTTACACAATAGCAAATAGCTTTCTATGCATCACACAACCATTTTCGTTTCATTCTTTCCTTTCCTAAGATCTCTACTCGTCTTTACTCATATGGGCAATCTTTCCTCTCTTGGGTTGGACAAATAAATGAATTTCTTAAACTTGTCTTCCTCTAAAAATTTACTTTATTTCTTAATTGATTAAAATATCTTTCCCCTAAAACCTTATAAAAAATTCCATAATTTATAAGTTAATTACCAGACAAGCTCCCACTTCCCAAAAGTCGAAACCATCCACTTCATACCGACAATATTAACTAAAGCATCGGGGGGGCATACGGAGGCCCGCGCGAGCGAGTTCTGCAAAAGTAAGCAGCGTCTACGCTCGGCCAGCCTATGACCCCTCCATAAATTCTTGCGCCAAGAAACCCTAGTTTCACATAAAGCGCTGCGACCGGCTCCCACCGCTCGCTTTGTTTTCCTTACTCATTAGTTTAAGGCGCCTTTGCACGTCGCCTCATCCTCTCTATTTATGTGACCTCACTCCCTCACGACTCGCTCCCCATTGCCGATGTGGGACATCTATTTTTATTTGTGACCCAAGCACAAACAAACCCAAAAAATTCCAGGAGCATCCCAATTCACAAATACAAACTTCCAATAGCTTCAAGTGTCTTTTTCATTCCTCTCAGGAAACTATGCCGATCAAATCGAGTGCAGAATTAGACCTGATTTGTCACTGTCACGACGCGAATGCAAACTTATGCTCCAGCATCAGCAATACATCCTATGACAATAGTGCTCGTTGTTCCTCTCCCGACAGCAAAATCGTGTTATGGGGGATGAGGCAGTTACTCGTCACACAAAAAGTAAAAAAAAAATTATTCCTAGATACGACAGGTGCTTCTACGAGTGAGATTGCGCGTGCTCTGGCTTGTGGGAGCACTCGTAGTCGAGATGGACGAAGGCACGCTCGATCTCAGGAACGAGCTCCAGCTTTTCCTGCAGGGATTCCCCTATGTTGTGAGCCTCTTGCAAGGGCATGCTGGGGGGCAGAACGATGTCGACCTCAACAAAGTAGTGCGACCCGAAAGTGTAAGCCCGGACGGTGTCGATGTTCTTGATTGCCTTGTCATGGTTCCAACACAGATAAGTGAGCTTCTGCAGAAACTCTGGAGCAGCAGCTCTCCCCACGAGGGAGTTCACATTTTCCAACACCGTCATGGACCACGTCCGGATGGTATACAAGGCCAGCTACAAGATACATTCAAGACAGAACCGTGTGAGAGGAACAGAAACGCATGAAATTTGTTATGGAAATGGTCAACAGCTACGGCACAGGATAAAGAAGCAAGCCACGCGGTCAGAGAGAAGTTACGGAAGATCACAAACGCTTCAACTAATTTCCCTCGGGCGAAAGGCCAAAAGAGGTAACTCATCAATACAAAAGCTCCTTCAAATACTAAACACTATGCTGTGTTCCTTGCCAAGAATCTGGCTACATCACCATACCATTTTTGAACATTTACTCATATCAGGAGCCTAAACGTCAATAATATTTCTAATAATTATGCGTGCCAAGCTTTAACTCCCACAAATGCGCTTATACCCCCCCGTTTCCCCAAGAGCACCCCGAGCGGGAGGCTTTGTGATTGGAACACAGGATTTGCTGCATCCATCACTAAACCTTTAACTACATAGCCAACTCCTCAGAAGTTACTTACTAAGAGCATTACTGACAACTAGAATCAGTATCACGCATCAAGCAGAGTAAATCACCAGAGTTACATGCCAAAGAAAATAAAAATCAACATGCATTTGACCCCATTACCTCATTAATGACCCATACCTTTTATCCATTCAAAGTTCTAAATTAACCAGATTTATAAACAGAATCATAAGGAAATCATCCTTTCAATGTCAAGGAAAGCGAAGCTCTCTGCCGTGAAAAGGAATAAGAATTACCAAAGGGAGAGAGATAAGACTTACAATAATAGCCCCAACAGGGTCCATCCAGTCATCAAAATAATTAGCAAGCAGTGCAGCAATCAAGCCAATGACATTAGTGATGACGTCGAAAAAGTGATCCTGGGCATAAGCTTTGACATCTCATTAGTGAAAGATCGGCAATAGACAGCTAGTAACAGTTTAGCCAGGGTCACTGACAGCATAATGCCCACAACACCATTTCTCTTGCTCTTCTGTCAAATTGAATTCAGCTTCCTGTGCATGACCAAATAATCAGAAACCATTGCATTGCAAGTACATATTAAATAGAAGTTCAACCCAAGCGTCAAATCTAAAGCAAGACTAACTGACTATCACACAGAAAGTAATGCACATTGACAATTCAGATTAGATTTACATACATCAGACAGAAGCTGGCGCAGTGACTCCAGAATTATCTGCAACCCAATGTTGCCATAATAAGAAGCAAAAACAAGAATACCCTGCACATCATTGTAAAGCCAGAAAGATAAGTGAATGAAAAGCTAATAACGCATTGGTACCCAAAAGAGCCCAATTAAGCATAGTGATAAGGACAGAGCCACCACATTTACGTGAATTTCGTGAACATGG
>JAGVVM010011286.1:0-11030 GCA_019149425.1 Psidium friedrichsthalianum
TGTTAAATCTTGTAAGCCACAACTGAATTACTCCTTTCCTATGTGAGCAACTGAGCCGAGATCATCTGAATTACAGGGAAAAGGATCAGCTGTAATATCAAAAGCACTCAGTTTAGAGATGGAATCGTGGCTTATCCTTAAGTATTGAAAATCTAATGAACGACTACAAGGTATAAACTGTACCTGTTTCCTGATGAAGGGTGGCAAAAAACTCAAATAAGTGCTGATGCCCAGGGGCGACAGTGATGAGAGGAAATGTTTATCAGCAGAAACACCTAGCTTAAGCAATCCATGAATTTCCTGAGAGAAGACCTTACTGTTATTACAATATGTCTAAAATTTTTAATTTCAAAAGGAGAAATCCATTTTGAATAAGACCAACCTAGCAAATCAAGAGGAGCAGAAAGAGTACCCCTTCGAATTTTCACCTCTAATTTGCTTATTTCTTTTGGGTGTTCTCTTCTTTTCTTTTATGCGTGTTTGTTTGTTTTTTGTTTTTTAGTTTATTTTGGTTGTTCTCTTCTTCTTTTGGGTGTTATCTTCTTCACATGTATTACCTTCAAAAGAGCATAAACTTCAGGAATGCTCTCTATCAGCCCTTCTGGCATATGATGACCCCGTGGTACTTTTCTGGTTAAAAGTTATACATATTCAATCAGATGAAGTCCACTATATGAACAATCAAAAAAATACATGAATGTAGTAGGACAAGAACCTTGCACTGCTCTAGCTTGAACTGCATCACAGATTTGCTTTGTAATGTCAAAGAGAGTAAGCTTTGATGCAGCAACTTCCTCTCCAAGAATCACCTGATGGAAGGGGAAAGAAACAGAGAATTTCTGAATAGGATGTATACTTGAGATTCTCTCTTCTAATCACAACTGGCAAGCTGAACATGCTAACCATATTCGGATGGGACTGGAGAGTGCATTCCAAAGCTACGTGCGATGCCTTCCGGCCCATGAGTCGGATAAAATAATAGTACTGGAAAATAAATGTAGAGGAATGTTAATATTTTCTCAAAAGGGAAAAAAAGATAATCAAAAAGTAACTGACATGCACATAATGTCCAGCAAACCTCAATGAATGAGAGATAAGGCTAACATGCATAAAAATATGGAGAATTTATGATTCATGTAGAAAGACAGAAAAGGAAAAGTTTTCTGACAGTTAATTTACACTTACCCATACTTGCAAAAGCATCAGAAACAATTGACATTACATTTGATGCTTAATTAAGAGGCATCACGTCGCTTAAATCATCTAATTACCTTCTCAGCTGAAAGGGCATCTGTGCAGACATTACTGATGAGTTGGGAATTCACCTGAATGTAGAAAAGAGAACAAGGAGCTTTAACTTGCATTTAGAGATGACCAACTTAAAAAGTCTTTGAGTAGACACAGCTCTAAATGGAATCCTACCCAGAGACAGTAACCATACAATAACCATAATGCAGTTTTGTATACAAAAGAAAATGGAATCACAGATCATGCACACTGGAACACATCGATAAAAGATCTCATTGTTTGAGTTTACTTAGTGCATCCAAAATGCCAATGGCACCCCCGGAAACCAGTAAACATGATCTCGAATATATAAGGAGAAAAATATATCTAGTTTGTGAAAACTTCACCCAGCTCTAAACTGTGCCGTTAGCCTTCTCTTGGAAAGCAATCAACACCCTAGAGAGAGAGAGAGAGAGAGAGAGAGAGAGGATTATTTGTAGGTTTTCATGAAGACCAATTTACACCAGGAAAGACAAACACGATTATTACAATAATCTGTTGAAGATTCTAACTAAAACCGAGGTCTTGGCTTTTGACCAATATAATATCTCAACGACTCCAAATTGATAAAGTTGGAAAATGCTGTAATATTCCTGAGTCCTGATAACCAGGTTTCCATTTTACTACACGAGTGCCATTTGCGCCTAACAAACCATGGAATTTGAAAAGGAAAAGAAAAGGAAAATTGATTGCCTTTCAGTACCTTACAGATTGTATCAAAACCAACGTTAGTTTCCACAAACTGATTTTTTCAAATCTCCATTCAGTGTCACAGGAACACCAACCACCTGCAAAAATTAATTAGAAGTAACAAAATTGTGCTACAGGATTCCATATTATGGATCTTTTGGATGCCCCTCGAAAAATAAACAAGGGAGGTAAAGTTTGCTCCTCCGAAGAATGGTACATAACGACCACTTCATATCACAAACTTCAAAAAACCATGCTTCTCAAGGTTCACAGATAAATACCTTAGTCGGGCATTTTGCTTCAGCAAATGTTTCTGCAAGCTGAGCAGCGTCGGTGTTTGATGTAACCCCTTTACAGATGTTGGAGATACAAAGCTTAGAAAATGAAAATTACTCTGAATAAGAGATGAAGACATGCTGGAATTTTTTTGTGATATATAATCTTTACCTCCAATAATGACAAGTCCATCCAATTTCAAGTCCTTGCATGAAGTTAGTGCAGCATTAACTTGCTCCGTTGTTCTTATTTTGATCCTTTGTCCGACCAAGCAAGTCATAACCACCTTGATGAGAACAACCATGTCAAAATTCATAAAATTGGCATACTTAGAAAAGAATTTCTCAGGCCCAAATATACCTTGGTTTTTGTATGTCGAGAGGATGTCATCCGTCATCTCAAGAGTTTTCTGAGCAAAAAGACCTTCAGAACCACCTGTTCAGGACAACAAGAATCAGTCAATGCCATTAATGTAAGGCTGCAAAAAAGAAGATGAACTATATTAGACAAATCCACAAAGAAATTATTTTATGATAATGGAGAAAGACACTATCTTTTGCCCGCAGAATATTTTTCCTCCAATTATGCAAAAGAAGGGTATCTTAGTTTCTCTCAAATTGTTACACAAAATACAAAAAACACTACATAAGCCAATCATAATAAATCGACAGCAAAGAAAATAACATATGAAGGATACATCAGGATTCAGGCAAACATACAAGATAGAAACAACCAATGAAAATCAACCCGTATTATTGAGAACAAAGAAACTTGCTCACAATTATAACAATTTTTAAAGAAGTCAAGTCAGACATGTTCATGCACAAGCAGAAATGAAACTCACAGCATACCAAGAAATCCAAGCAACACATTCTTAGGGTTGTGGATCTTCAGAGCCTGGTAAAGACCCCAGATAACGTTATGTCCTCCAGGAGACTGTCTGCCACAGAATACTACGCCCACCCGTAACAGAAGTCACATAATAGCATCAACTAAAGCTGCATCAGACACAACAATACAACAACATGAATTCTGAGCAATAATTACAAAAGGCATAACCTATCCACCTAGCAAATAATAGTGCCAACCCCGCATACGATCAATCAAGTGTGAAAAGCCACAGAACAAAGGAATGAGCGCCAGCAATTGCTTTGCCACAGTTTTGTTTGCTGTTCTGTGCAAGGCTTTACATTGAACAGATAGACTGAAGATTATCTAAGATGCTGCTTAAAAAAAGTGCATAAATTTCATCACTCTCGGTAGATACAATTATCATCATTGTCAGACAGGAACACTGAGATAAGTCAAACACAGGTATATCATCTAATTATAACTAAGGAATGACAAAAGCAATATCAAATTGAGTACCTGATAGGAGGATGTTCTGTTATAATCTGAGCATCAGGGACCTTCGCGGTCGCCCGAAGGAAGTGAGCCAAAGGCTGACCATAAGTGTGCGGAAAGTATCGCCTGATGGAATTAGCATCAGCAGGATCTGCCGCCGTTGTAGCATCACCATATTCCACCCTCACCGTCGTTCCCTGCGGGAAGAACGATCCTATCAGCAAGTGTCCACTCTAAGAAAAGCTACTTTCACCCCAAACTGAGAGTCGCTGACCAAGCAAATTGGCTACCGATATTGGAGGAGTACTTCCTTCTCTATAGTTAACGACAGAAGCACAAGATGCTAGCACTACAGCAGATCATTGCTAGCACTTTCACAGTCAAGTCCATATCCACAATCACACGGAAAAACGAATCGTCCATCACATTGAATAAACCGATAGAAGCGGCATAATTGCGTTAACGTGTGCTACAACGACCTCGGAAACCAACGATTGCTCACTTCCACCACAGCTGAACCGTCGATTCAAGTACGCAAGAACATCGCTGAACTGCTTTAGATAATTCCTTAGCACGAGGATAGAACGAGCTATGATCACACTCGTCGGCATCGAATTTCTCCAAACAGAAACCTCGAAACGCACGACGAACGAAACCACATATGAACGCAACCGGCGATCACACTCCACAGGAACAGGAACGCCAGGAGCTCAAGAACGAGGCGTAGTCCGGGCAAAAGTCCCAGGCGAAACGAGAGAGAGAGAGAGAGAGGATGGACGTGCCTGGAGACAAGGAGGGAGCTCGGGCTGTAGAGCGATCGTTGCTTCTGGAGGTCGGAGAGCTCTCTGGGAATGCCGTAATCGGAGTCCATTTTCGCTGTTCGTTGCGGAGTCGATGTGCAGAGAGAGAGAGAGAGTGCGCGTTTTGTCGCCTTCGAAATGGCGGGTTTTATATAAACAGAGAACAGAACCCCGGAGCGAGGCAGCGGCAGCGAGCCGAGCACACCGTTTTCGTTTTGCTGGTCACGGTGCTCCGTGGGTTTTCCCAGCGAATTCCCCTCCGTTTTGCCGCGTTATTACGAGTGTGCCACCCTCGATTTTGACTGGTAGACTTCGGGTATGTGACGAAGCCAACTTCGATTTTTTCTTTTCTTTTTTCCATAGATATCATCAATTTAAAAAGGAGAGAAAGAAAGATCGATTCGAGCACCCAATCAGAATATCGCAGAGAGTCTGATCAGATCCCAATCGACAAGTTGCATCAATTGCAATTAAAATAAAGTTTAGCGCGTGCGATGTGAAGGCAAGAGGACATTCTGGTATTTTCCACAGGCGAGCCCATTGGATCACAAACGGAAGTCGCCGAGGAAGCAAGCACGCCAGTGGTTTGGCTTTCTCCATTCCAGGAAAGAGAGGTTTCCGGGTTCCATTTTAAACACAAATTTCCGGGACATTATTAGAATCTTCACTAATCTCGTAATGGTTGTCGTAAAAAGCCAATCATCCGAACGAACAATTCAGATTTCAAAAGGTTATTTACGCATGGTTACGCAGAGATTTTCGAGGATGGAAGTGCGCGTTAAAAGACGGGACTAACGCAAACATAGTTAGTTTTGGCGGCTTCCCCTGCCGCTAGAACGGCGGCGAAATTGATACGACGGATCGGATGTATGATCTCACGCGAGAGCAGAAGAAAGCGAACTTTCCTTACCGTTGCACACCATATCGCGTGTTCCCATCCAAGGCTACGATGCAGCGCAAGTGAAAGTAAGAACCAATTAATGGCAACGGCAAGTCATGATCATGCCGGGCGACATGATTAATCGAATGTCAAGCCGAACATTCGCGGATGTTGTGTCTTTTTTCTTTTCTTTTTCCTCGCCTTGTATTTGGATGATACACACTCTTCTATTCCTATTTCATTAAGAAGTGCCCATGAGGATAGTAAATGCCTATGTGACAAGCGTTATGGTCAGATATTTAGATGAGAACTTGCAAATAATTGACAAAGACTTATGATTGCGTTTGGTCATCCTTAATTCTTAGCCAAGATAAGACTAAATAGAATAAGACATGAAATTCAAAGATTTTTGCTATATAATCTATTGTTGGGGTTTCGCGAAATGTTCACATCTTATTTTATTTATTGTGTGGTATGTATGAATGGCATAACGATGTAACTGAACCTAAAAATTGCACAAACAAATATGAAAAAAATTTCTCAAGGACACTCTTGCCTACTTCATTTTCTTGCTCTTTTTGTATTACCCCTCCCGCCCTTTCTTATCTCCTTTTTTTTTATCCTTTCCATCATTCTCCAATAATAAAAATAAGAATAAATAAAACTGAAGTTTTTTTCCTTTTTATATTAGAATTCAAATATCAAATATTTAAATATTATTTAATATTATTAATTTAAAAACTTTCTTAATAAAAAAACTTTTAAACCGTGAATATTAAAAATCATATTCGCCTTTATCCCACCTTCTCGATAAGAAAATGTTATCGATATTATTCCCTATTATATCCAATCTTATCCTATCAAGAACAATAACCAAATAAAAAATAGAAGAAATTTTATCATATCTCAAATTTTGTTAAGGAAATTTTCAAAAAAATGCCCCAAGTGCTTTAATTTTCTCAAATAAGAGCCTGAAATGAATTTATTTTAAATAAGCACCCCAAGTGTCATCATTGCATCAAAGAAAGCCTTAAATGACTATGATTGTTTCAAATAAGGACATAGCCTCATCAGCCAACCAAATTTTTTGGTCTATCAAAGGCACTTTTATCAAAATGTAAATTTAATCTAATTTTTTGTTAAATTAAATTTAGAAAAAAAAAGTCAAAAAAAAACCATAGGCAGGAGTTGTGTTTCTTTTCTTTTTCTTTTTTTTTTACTTTTTTTTTAAATCTCTTAAAAGTAGAAAAAAGAAATATTAGATAAAATAATAAATAACCAAAATGCCCCAACTAAAGTGACTTAGATACTTCCTTTGAGATTAATATAATCATTTCAAGCCCTTATTTGAAATAATATGCACTTCAAGGTTTTTTTGACATAATGAAAATATTTCATACTTTTATTTAAAATAAAATTCACTACAACTTCTATTTAAGAAAATGAGGTCATTTGAGCCTTTTTTGAATTTTTCCATTTTGTTACGACTACCGAACGTAACGATGGTTAGAAAATGTGGGTGGAGATTTTAATCTTTCTAGAGTCAGGGTTGTCAGAAGACAACACGAGACAGGCATTTTATCTGCGGCTTGATAGCAATCCATGGTTTTGCGGCTCAAGAACCCACGCTTCCCCTGGTTTTCGAACAAGCAAAATATGTGAAAGTACGTTGCCCTTTGCTTTAAGGTCATTAAGCGACGAAGTCTAGCATGCCATCGACTAACGACGCGCTTTTTTCTAGGGTGAGCAACTTGGACCACCATGATCGGGACTGCCCGAACCGGATCGGGATCGGTTATCCAGTTTCCGATTTTATAGAGATCAGGTCCGATTTCTAGTTCCTAAAATTGAGACCGGTGACCGGGCGATCCGGTTCCTGACTCTCGGTTCCTAAGACCCAATCGGAACCGCCCGAACCGGTCTTTTTTTTTTTTTTTTTTCTTAATTTAGTCCGTAAATCTCTTTTGGCTCCTCGAGCATCTTATTTTTTGCCACTAGAAAGTCATTTTATATAGACGTTGAAGTCCTATAACGTTATTGATTTCAACAATTAGAGAATAATTTGGGTTACATTTTTTTTTTTTGTCCGGTCCGGTCCATTTGTCGGTCCGGTCCAATTCCCGGGATGGTCGATCCGGTTCCCGGTTCCGACAAATTGGGACCGGGACCACCGGTTCGGTCTCAGTTCTTGAAGGAACCGGACCGAACCAAGAACCGATCACCCCTTCTTTTTTCACAAAAAAACAGTTCTTCTATGTCTTCCAATTCTCGACTTCATATAATACCCTCTGCATAAAGTTTGAAACAGCACGATGACGATAGCTGAGGCGAACAAAGTTGAGGCAGGATCATTGATTCTATGTTTTATCCTAACAGCCAACAGGAAATCAAAACTAAACAAGAGCCCGGACAAGTTCTTTTAGGTTGGTTTCTAGATGACAACCATCAAGCAGACATATCCCGTGTATGAAAGATCACCTCATGCGAAAGCTTGAGGAACGAAACAATGTGGTTTCATTTTTGTCCTCGAACCTCTGCATCTCCTGGTCATGATGAAAGATTGTGTCACCAATACTTCAACGCGTCACCTCTTGCTCCTCTTGAAGCCCACTTTCACCTCTTGCTCCTCTTGAAGCCCAACTTTTCAGATCTTTCTCTCCGACGTTTTCCAGTGGCAGTGCCACCAGCTGCGATTGGAGAGGCATAGGCAGGATAAACAGGCACATGATGCCCAGGAACCAAAGCAGGGAACCCAACAGCAGGATTCTGTATCAAGAGCCAAAGAACAAAGTGTGATGCGTGCGTCAGTCTAAATCTAGGTGTATGCACCATGTACGAAATCCTAACTTCCCAAGCACTTATCCTCAATTGCTGTTCTCTGTTCCACATCTTCACTGTGCTCTTCTTATATTACCTTTTCTCCCTCAATCGGGCTTTTCTCTTAAGTTAATATCAGAAGAGATTCCAAACTGAAGACATAAGCACTTCCGCCATAACCAAGATCCTACACACTTACACACTGAACAATGGACAACTTCTTACTATCCTCCGGAAACCAGAAGATAAAGGAATAGTTAACTGAAGATGCATCAAATTAAGAGAAAGGGACAGTTTTGATCCTAATACAAGTCACAATTAGGAAGTTAGTGCCAATACAACAGTGCAGATGTGAGGAGTCAGTTTAAAAGCAGATTGTTACCAAAGGGTTAGCAAAATCACGCTTCTTCAAAATTTCCATAAACCTAGAAACTACAAACTGACCAGCATCATCTAAGCTGGCAAACAAAATCTGTCGACAGGTGCTTATGGAAAGTTTCGTGCCGTCGATTTTCAAGTTTCAGCTCCGCCAAACATCTGAAGCTTAGATTTATATATATGAACAAGACCCGTTAGAGACAAAAAGGACCCAAAACTGAAAATTTTATCGGTTTCAGTTTCAACTTCACTAAAGAAGAGGCGATCTTTCTGCGGCCCATTATAATCGACTTCTTCTCAGAAGGCATAAATTAACTTCAAATTGTTGTGTGTTGTTGAATATTGTACTCAACACTGCAGTCGTTTGCTTTTTGGATCACATGAACTCCGCAAATCAAATGAAAAATCACTACTATGGAGCTAAGAAAGAATATATTGATTTCCACATGCTTCGGAAGCACAAGTATAAACGTACCCAACAAGAGCACAGCAGACTCCTGCTTGGCCGTGGTAGCACCATATGCGCTGCCATTCTCCAAACTGAGACGTAGAGCTTGATTCTCGGCCATAAAGCACTGGAGCAACCGCCCCAGTCTCTGGCATTCCCCTTCAAGATACTTGCTCTTCATCTCCAACTCTTTCAAGCAAGATTTCCTTCTCTCCCTCGACCTAGCTGCCGAATCCTTATTTCTGAGCTGCCTGAAATAATCCCCCGCAAGTGCTCAATATCATGTGGAATCATCTAATACGCACTTTCAAATACAAGAGGGGTGCGGATTCTCCACGCGATCTAATTATTCCTAAACATGAAACTAGCTCATAGAATCACACGATGCATTATATGGTTCTTAAAAATCATGTCCAGTATTGAAGCAGTAGCTATATAGCATGTTCATTATTAGTACTACGAAACCTCACTCAAAAGTACTTTACATGGACCCTAATTATTAACATCAGCAGATAACTCAAAATCATTCCAGACAATATTGCCATGAGACAAAATACTAATGTCATCCAAACAGAGCACGACAAGTAAAATGGGGAAAACAGCCGACAGCAGCTTCCTATGGTAGCTTCCACAGCTGAAACAAAAGAATACACACGAATTACTGGTACCTTCTCCGTTTCTTAGAGACAGGATCGTCACCAGCCTCCTCAGAGAGGTCCTTATCTCCGGCGACCGGCTCTCCCTCGTTCGCCGCCGCCGCCCTCGGCAGCCGATGAATTAGACTCCTTGTCGCTCGCGCCGCGGCCACCTCGACCGGTCCACCCTCGCCGGAATCAACGAGCAAGTCGGCGCAGAAACGATCGAAATCCTCCTGACTCGGTTCGACGGCGACATCTTCCACGTCGTCCTTCATCAAGAGGCTCTCGATCTCGCCAATCCACGAGGACAGCGAGTCCGGAGACGAAGCATTGACGTCGCCGCCATCGAGCAGGCTCGCGCCATCCGGTGATAATTCGTCGAACAGGTTTTGGGAATCGAATTCCGATAGTAGGTCATCTCCTGGTAACTCTAGATGCTCCAATAGAACAAACCGAAGAAGAAGAAGAAGGAGCCAAAAAAAAAAAATGACAAAATAAAATAAAGTGAAGGAGAAAGCTGTAGTCTCGTGTGCGTGTGTGTATATCCTATATTCGGTCAAAATTGCGCGGATACTTCGAGAGCAAGGAATTGGTAATTACGAAGTAACTTCTTCGAATTACCAAGAAGGACAAAATTATCTGAAATTTAGACGTTTCTCCCTCATTTTAAAGATGCTTTGGCATCCATGCGCGTGCGAATTTGAAAGTCAAGTGATGAACATGAAAGCGATTTCATTCTATCCGATTAATTTAAGAACTGAGAGACTAATGCAATTAGGAAAAATGATTTAAGTATTTGAAAGCTGAAAAATGCAAAGAGAGAAAGCAAACAGAAATTGTATGAGTGTATTGATTATCATGGAGTTTAACATGTACAACATAAAATTCATCACCGAGGTTTTTTACGTAAAAAATTCCTTACCAAACATAAATACTTACCAAAAATTTGGTGTTAGATTTGGAGAAAAAAGGAAAATTGAGATCCGCTTAATAGAGGGGAAATTGCTTAAAAGTCTTAATTTTTTTGCACTTTATCAATTCAGTTCTAAATCTTTTCAAGTTTTTCAATTTGAATCCATCCCATCCAATCTTGATTTGAAAAATCGTTAACATGAATCCATTTTTAATAACATTTTAATATATTTTCCTAGTTTTTTTTCTCTTTAAATTTTTTTTTTCAATGCAATGACCTTGGCCGACAGCGAGTGGGCCGCCTCACACAAATCTAGCAAGGCGCACCTAGCTCCACAGCCATGATGGTCTTGTGGCCAAGGCTAGGCCTCCGAGCCAAAAAAAAAAGTGGCAAAATAGTGAGAAAAGAAAAGGAAAAAAGAAAATAAAACTTTTGAAAATTTTATTTAACAATGTTATTAAAATTGTCGCTCATTATGCAAGGCAGACGGCTGGCGTCGCACGTCACTAATTTTCGATCAATTGGCTGAATTGACCCCGAAGGGAGAAGGAAGGGGGGG
>JAGVVM010011287.1:0-18970 GCA_019149425.1 Psidium friedrichsthalianum
AACTTGATGGTACATCAATGAACCAAAAGGCACGAAAAAACAGAGAGACGGAGAGCGAATGAAGAAAAAGAAAGGAGGAGGAACGATAGTGCTGCCGAGGAGAAGAAAGAGCGAAATGGAGCAAGAACGAAGAAGGAAATTGAAGGAAGGGCGGCATCAAAAGATTCAAAACGCAGCAACTCATTTCTTAATATCTGGGTGGTAGCTTGCTGCATGAGGTGTGTTGGAGCTAACAATCCAACTTTCACGATTCCTTCGCATATTTTAACTGCCCAATATCTCGTGATGACCAACGTCTATTTATCTTTCTTTTTTAAAGCATCTTTATTAAAGGTGGAGTGGAGAGGGAGATGGGACATCCCACTATTTAATGTCTAGAATAATTATTGCATTTTCTGTGGGCCTGAGCAACATGCAAAGCTATTTTCCCACCGACAGAGCTCAATCGGACAAAAGAGCACATGCGAAACACACACAAAACCCCCCCATCCCCAAAAAAAAAAAATTTGCATGCATAGTTCAGTCATGGAATTATAACTTTAGTGATATGCCATGGCAAATAAAAGCATAGATTAAGAGCACCGACAGCTGTCATCAAATCATTCCCCATATAACGTTTATCGTTAATAGGAACTCATATTTTCAAGTACCTGCAATTTGTAAAAATTGCATTTTAATTTAACACTAGTTAAAAGATAGCAATACGAGAAAAAATGTGGCTTATAAAACAAAAATCGACACCATCAAGTCTTTAATTGCAATCCGGACTTAGCAAAGAATAAGGTAAATGATCCATCCATCGGTGGCCAGCTGATTTGCGCTCTGGTCCTTTCACAAAAGGTCCTGGGTTCAAACCTCGCTGGGTGTCGGTGATTTAAGCGGAAGGTCGTGGTAGTGGGATGTTGCGCTAGCCCTCCTAGAAGATTAATCGAGGTACGCGATCCGTACGGACTCTAGCTGGCTCGAACACCTTCGATACAAAAAAAAAAGAAAGAGAATAAGGTAAATGTAATTTAGTCATCCTCCTTTAACAAGATATGATAGATCTTCGGCTTCACTATACATGATTTATCTAAATGCCCAAGAGTTGTATTTTGATTATTTCCCTCGCTATATCCCTTGCAGAATGCAAAGAAAATTGTCTGCTCATGTGCAAATTTGAGCAAGAAATGCATGATTATGGAAGACCATAGTATAAGCACATAGAATGAGAAAATTAAGAAAAAGATGAGCTATTTCCACTCAAACAATTGTAAAAATAAGAAAAATTGAAAATATCAGCTTGACCTTGACTATAACCATGGCTAGGAAAATCCATTGCGCATGCGTGAAAGATGTTAATTGTTGCCATTGGAGCCAAGTTTTGAAAAAAAAATCTTTTTTTTAATGCATGAAGACAGTCCTTATGAGCCAAATTGATCTCACTCTTTGTATCACGGAATTTTACTTGGGACTAGACATTGAAATCCAAATATCACTCTACCGAAGTATATTAATAGCATGAAGTTTCTAATATGTGAAAATAGAGTTTTACGATGAAGGGGGACATTAAATTAGAACATCAAAATTGACGAGTGCATTTATCAATTTACTTGAGAATTACGAAACGCATGAGGTTAAAATTGTGCCATGTCAATATGGAGACATATCCAAGAATCTCTCATTTTTGTCAAAGTTCGAGGTACTAGTATTTTAGTATTGCAAGGGAAATTGCACAATCGATTTTAGACATATTGTAAAGAATATAATTGAGTCTTAAATTTTTCGGTTAAATCAATTTAATCATAAATTTTTTTAAAAAGTATAATTAAATCCGCTCGATCAAGTTTTGCTTGATTTATTTGACGTGTCGGCCTAATCAAGGCTGATTGTCCTACATGCAAGGGCAATGGTGCGATGTGATCTAAAATTACATGAAATGACGCTGTCTGATGTCGCGATGGTCAAGAGACTGAAGCCTTAAATTATCAATGAACAAAGTAGTGGTAGATCTGGCCACCTCTTTGTGAACGTGGACTCGAGGGAATTGGGTCACATTTATCTAGTGTCTTGGTCAAATTATTGCATCTTGTGGACATGAGCATCGTGCATTCTTCTCTTTTTTTTTCTTTTCTTTTTTGGTAATAGCAAAGCTCCATTGATTGCGAAACCTCGATCATTAAAAAAAAAAAAAACCTTCATTGATTGGGCATCCTATGTAGATATTCGTAAGTTCATATCATTACAGTCTGAAAAGGGACAAATATGGATTGCTTGGTGACCGAGGAAAGACGCTTGACAGTAAGACACCGATGGAAAGTGAGAAAAAAAAAGGAACGGCGATCGATTCTAGGAACACGGGCCACGACAAAGTGACACGCATGGAACGCTTTACAGACAACTTTGGGCCGGTTTTCATCCTAGAGTTGTATATTCCAATTTACTTTGTCGATTCTCCTTGGATGAGCTAAAGACATAAAGGAAAAGTATGTCTTGTTAAATATGAAAGTATATGGATCTCATGAAACATTTGATGCAACTGAGATGGCTTACTATATGGCAAATCTCATGTGCTCCCAAATAATGTTAAATAATTTAGTGTGATTGCGTGATCAAATTTTTCTTAAGCATTGCATTAGTTATTTAGATTTGCAAGTGTACCGTATCTAAATTTATGTAATAGTTGATCTGCTAAAAGATTGATAATTAGTCTGACTGGTTACATGCTATAGGAGGTGTGCTGGACCCAAATATCAAACTCCCATAATTCCTCGCATATTTTGTATTAAAGAGTACGAGGGAAAAATCACAAGTATCCTAACTTTTGTGAGGCGCTCAATTAAGCGCCATGAATTTTTTTCGATCGCTTGATAATCATAACATTTTGAAAGTGATTTATCTCCTTATTGCCCATAGATGAACAGAGCGATAGAGACGGCAAACAAGAATATCGAGAAGATCTTGTCCATAATTGAGGAGAACTATTGGGATTGGCCAAAGAGGTCACCATATGCATTGATGGTGTATTGCACTTTGATTTAGACCTCAACTGGGGGGCCCTAGTCATTGGTGTACGGTATTGAAGTGATCCTACCAATAGAGATAGAGATAATGTTCTTACGGATTCCAACCCAGGTCGAATTTTCAGAGGTCAAATGGACTCGACAAAGATACGAGCAGTTAAATATGATTGAAGAAAAGAGACTAAGGGCTATCTGCCATGGTCATAGTTATTAGAAATGGACAGCCAGGTCGTTTAATTAGAAAGTCAAATGAAGGTGTTTTGAGATTGGAGACCTCATTGTGAAGAAGACGCTCCCCAATGTATCACACCCTAGGGGCAAGTTCACCTCAAACTACAAGGGACTTTATGTAATTAGAAAGCCTTACCAGGAGGGGTATTGATCCTTATAAACATGGAAGACAAAGAACTGTCAATGTCACACCTCGAACCCCAATCTAGCACGCGATACCCCAGTCATTCCACGATCAATAAATGAAAGTGCGACATCCCAAGCTTATCGTCGACCCAAAACTCAACCAAAGCTAACGTTAGCGGAAACAATACAATAATCCGAACAACAAATGAATAAGGAAAAGGCTCAACCACAACACAATATATTTGCATCAGCATCCTTCTTCAATTACTTGAAGCACAACGAAAACAAAACAATATAGGGCGACCACAGTCATCAAAAGTGGACCTGTGGCCGATTAGACTGGTTTCCCAACCAAAAGAAAATTACCAAAATAGGGAACATGGCTAGAGATCTAGTCATTCACATCACTCTAATTTGATAGTGAAATCTCCATCGGATCCAACTCCTCAAGGTCTGACTCCATCTCCATTGGTCCCTCACCAATTGAGTACTCTGTCACCTGGGTATCAAAGTCTCAGAGTATCTCAAAATTGTACGATCTTTTATTCATGCTTACGGCCTAGGTTTGAAAGGTGGGGGATGTGACATTCCGAATTTCAATTGTCTATAAGATAAATAATATTAGATTTTCGAGGATTGAGAGACAAAATTTGGACATCGCCTTGAAAGGCGTGAAATGGGCAGTTTGGCTTCAAAGTGTCTAAAGGAATGGCAAAATTGAAAATTTGCCATCTTGCTCCCGTCTTGTGCTAGAATCCATGACTAGAGGGTGTTAGTAATTTTAATGAAACTAGAAAATTTGTTCGGTGGCATTCCGAGTTATTTTCCGATCGCGATAGAGCCAAATCAGCACCGATTGAGCCCCTACCAGTCCTGAAATTTCACGAATTTCGAGAAATGTCTCGTCGGTCATCTTTTTGACAAATTTGACTAGTGTGACCGAAATCATTGAGGCCCAATCCCCTATCAGTTCGAAAATTCACTGATAGTCCAAAAATCAGTCAATTCGTTCAGCCTTATGTCGCTTTCGGTGAATAGTCACCGGCAATAATTATCCCTAGGATATTTATGGGTCAAACCACTCTCTCTCCTCCATTATTTGCAGCAGAATCTCTCTCCTCTCTCCCTCTCTTTCATTTTCGGATTTCTCTCTCTCTCCCTGCTGAATTCCAGTTTTCTGCTGCCAACTTAACTGACTGCCGACGGAAATTCGACCGTTGGATCATCGTGATTTTCCGGTATGTCGTAGTTCAATGTCCTGTGGTTCTTTTTCAACTTGAATCACTTCGATCCGAGGTCGTTTGACCTTCCAAATCTGCTTCGCTGTTTCGGTCGACGAACCAGTCTTTTGTTACCCGAATTTCATATAGGGCTCATGTTGATATATGTTGACCCCAGCGACCCCTAGAGCTCATTTTCATGTGAAAACATTGATTTTCAGCTTGTGAACCAGCCCGTTCAGCCCTTGAACAGTTCCGGTTCGGACGAAATCCACCGGAATCCGTCGTGCTTTTTCGGTCGCCGCCGTGCGCCGCCGTTTCACCGCTTTCTCAGCTCCGTTTCAGCCTCAATTAGGTAAGTTAAACCTCTATTTCTCGATTGGAATATTGTACATGCCATGGACTAGCTCTAGGGCCCGATTCGAGGTAAATCGGTTTAGGAAAAATTGCGGAATTTGCGTATTTGTGCAAATTATATTCTGTGGGCTGTGAATATGCTGTGGATTGGTGAAAGGTTGCTGTCCGTGTTTGAATAAGGTTGTTTGAGGTGATTGGTGTGGGTCCCGCGAGGTTCGGGTATTGAAAAATGCATTTTTGGGCCATTTTATGCGAAAACGGGCCAAATAGTGCCCTATTTTACTGTTCACGACCCACGAACACTGTTCACGTGCTGCCCCAATTTGATTTTGGTTTGAAAACGACAAGTTTTGTGGGTTCCGTGTGGTTCGAATACCGAAAAATAGGTTTATGGAGCATTTTATGCAAAATAGGGCCCGAGCAATATTTATATTACTATTCCGAATACTTGGGGCCCGTGTTCATATTGAAAATAATATTTGAGAATTTTAATTCTGTGGTTTGAATGCCTGGATGAGGCGTGGAGTTGGGTCTGAGGGTTTGTGGGGTATTCTGAGAAGGGATTTAGAGGTTAGCTTGCTGAGATGTGTTCTCACGGGTGATTACCCTTATTTTTCAGACCCTAAAATATAAACATGGCAGGGATACCACAAGATTTGATATCCAGGTGGTGGAGTACCCAGTTGGCAAGAACGATTAATGGTGAATCGGTGATTGCTGAGGAACGTGGTCGCCCTAGGTTGGTTGCTGTTGATAATATTTGTAAACTTGGTATTCATGTATAATACGGAGCTAAAATTATGTAATATATGAGTGTTATGGTTGGCTAGTCCTTGCTCATTCGTTGTCAGGATAAGGTATCGCTTCCGCTAGCGCAAAATTCGGATATTAAGGTTTCAAGGTCAGCGACAGTCCTGGGATGTCGCATGTATCGACCGTCGTTGCGCAGATGTCGCGCGCTCGTAGAGGTTCGGGGCGTGACAGGGGAAATAACAACAGTGAGAACTCATCTTAGCAAGTTTACTCCCTAAATCTCGCTCAAGATAATACATACTCTTAAATTCGTCCTAAGCACGCAATTAGACCCTCAAAACCATCCACCAACAGCTAGGTCACAACAACAAAAGATTTCAACATGTGAATGAACTATTCAATATAAATATATTCACACATCAGAGTATAAGCATGCAATGATTACAAAGGCATAGTGATATCGTTAACTCATTTTCATCTGACCCGCGCAAATGAGCCTCAGGTTGACCAGCGCTAGTCGCCTTACGTCGACCTGCGCTAGTCTCCTCAGGTCATGCCTTACCTGTGCTATTCACCTCAAATGGCATCCTTATCGCTCCAACTACCTTGCGGTCAAACGCATCAAGGCGTACTATGCATATTTTCATCTGACCCGTGCAAATGCGCCTCAAGTCGACCCGCACCAGTCGCCTTAGGTCGTGCCTCACCCGTGCTATTCACCTCAGGTGGCCCCCCTATTTATTCAGCTACCCTGCATCAAACGCATCAGGGTGCACTGTGCCTTAACCTGCATTGAACTGCACGCCTCAAGTCGGCAACCTTATCTCTCTGAATCTCTATATTATATAGGCACCTCAGGGCCAAATCGCATGCTCATTTTCTTGCTTGACATCACACAATAACAAGATGCATGCTAAAACATCATAATGCATCACATTGCATTTGCCCAATTATGGCAATTCAAAGGCACGCAATTTCCAGTTAAGTAGTAAAATTTCAAAATTAAATCAACAGGTAATCAACTCTCATTCTCAGGCATTTCATTCCACATTTCTAACATGTATGGTCATTAGCTTTCTGCACCTAAATATGTTCTAATTTCATTAAATTTGACTATCTATCGAATCCCTGAGCTAAACTGACATTTCTGTCCACGATTCCTGCGAATTAACCTCCAAACTCTCATCTTTCACTTTATGAACAGTACCTCGCCGTTGTGAATAGTAACTTTCAATGATGAATAGTAATTTTCGGCTTACACGTTGCAATTTTCTCTATTTTTCTCACCCAAATACCTATCTATAGCACCCGAAAGATCCATCCAAGCAATCTAACTTCCATAACAACATTTTCTAGCTCGTGAACAGTACCACACCATAAATAGTAACCCGACCAAGAAAACAACCCATTTTTTTTCCATCATTTCAAGCCTAGTTTCATCTCAACTTTGTCTTAGAAATTACCTATCATCCTACTCAAACTTTAGGAGAAAAAATTACCTAAAACAAAGTTGGAATAACCCATGACGAAGCTTGAACCTATAACGAGCGAATCAATCTCCACCAAACAGCCACAGTTCTGCTCAAATCACGAAAAATATATCAAATTTTTGATTGATCGATGATCATATTCTCAAATTTCAGGATCTTACGGTCACATAGAAGAAAACGAAGCTCAATTCACCCTCCAGACGAGCTGAATTGAGCGATTTCTTCCCGGGCGCATGCAGAAATCTGAAAGAGTGAGAGAGCTCGGGATGGAAGAGAGAGAGCCACAAAAATTGAAGGAGAGAGAGAGAAAGAGATGTATTAGTTTACCATATTTTTTTTTTCAATTGCATCAATTGTATCAATTCGTCAGCCTACACGAGTACATTGTAGTTACTATTATATATACTCTCTTTCACTCGTAATTGAGTGATGTAACGATTCTGTTAGATGTAGTCCTAATTTAAGGGTGAACTAAAATAAAAACTTATATGGATTTCTCTTTTTTGTTGTGTACTTTACTTCGTTGTGTTTTTGCCCCAAATTCTAACATCCTTTGTGTACTCCTATCCCTTTCAATCCCTATAATTAAGATGAGCACCTAGATCATTGTTAACCCAAATTTTCTGTTTGCTTGTGAAGGGCGAGTATCATTCTTTGGATCTAAAGGTGAGATAATCAAGACTGGCAATTTGATTAGGCATGGAAAAAAAGTGAGTTCTTTAGTGGCACCTTGACAATAAAAATAGAAAGGCGCACATGGAGAGGAGAGGCCCACTTGAAGATATGAATTGAATGCTCGTTCACATGATGATGCTAGAAGGCAACGACTAAGAACTTTGCTAAGTCTTGGTCAGGTTTACCAGATTTTTAATTTCAATTGTATCAATTGTATCAGTTCGTTAGCCTATACAAGTATATTATAGTTACTATTATATATACTTTATTTCGCTTGTAATTAAGTGATGTAACGAATCTGTTAGATATAGCCCTAGTTTTGAGGGTGAACTAAAATAAAAACTTTATGAGAATTTCTCTTTCTTGTTGTACGCTTTACTTTACTGTGTTTTTGTGGCAAATTCTAACATCTTTCGTGTACTCGTATCCCTTCAAATTCCTATAATTAAGGCGAGCACCTAGATCATTGTTAACCCGAATTTTCTATTTGCATGTGAAGCACGAGTATCAATCTTTGGATCTAAAGGTGAGAGAGTCAAGCCTGGCAGTTTGATTAGGCATGGAAAAAAAGTGAATTCTTTAGTGGTATCTTAACAATAAAAATATAAAGGCGCACATGGAGAGGAGAAGCCAACTTGAAGCAATGAATTGAATGCTCGTTCACATGATGATTCTAGAAGGCAACGGCTAAGAACTTTGCTAAGTCTTGGTCAATTTACTAGATTATTTTTTTCAATTGCATCAATTGTTTCAGCTCGTCAGCCTACAATGTACTATTACATATGCTGCCTTCCATTTGTAATTGAGTGATATAACGATTCTGTTAGATGTAGCCTTAGCTTAAGGGTGAAGTAAGATAAAAATTTTTGTAAATTTTTCTTTTTTATTGTATGCTTTACTTCGTTGTGTTTTTGCACCAAATTCTAACATTCTTTGTGTGCTCCTATTCCTTCCAATCCCTATAATTAAGACGAGCACCTAGATCATTGTTAACCCGAATTTTCTATTTGCTTGTGAAGCGCGTGTATCATTCTTTGGATCTAAAGGTGAGAGAATCAAGCACGGCAGTTTGATTAGGCATGGAAAAAAAGTGAGTTCTTTAGTGGTATCTTAACAAAAATATAATGGTGCACTTGGAGAGGAGAGGCCCACTTGAAGCAATAATTGAATGCTTGTTCACATGATGATGCTAGAAGGCAACGACCAAGAACTTGGCTAAATCTTGGTCAATTTATCAGATTATTTTTTTTTTCAATTGCATCAATTGTATCAGTTGGCCAGCCTACACGAGTGCATTATAGTTACTATTATATTTACTCTCTTTGGCTCGTAATTGAGTGATGTAATAATTTTATTAGATTTAGCCCTAGTTTAAGGATGAATTAAGATAAAAATTTGTGTGGATTTCTCTTTCTTGTTATATGCTTTACTTCGTTGTGTTTTTACAACAAGTTCTAACATCCTTTGTGTATTCCTAACCCTTCCAATCCTTATAATTAAGACGAGCACCTAGGTCATTGTTAACCTGAATTTTCTATTTCCTTGTGAAGCACGAGTATCAATCTTTGGATCTAAAGGTGAGAGAATCAAAGCCTGGCAATTTGATTAGGCATGGAGAAAAGTGAGTTCTTTAGTGTTATCTTGACAATAAAAATACAAAGGAGGCCCACTTGAAGCAATGAATTTAATGATCGTTCACATGATGATGCTAGAAGGCAACGACTAAGAACTTCGCTAAGTCTTGGTCAATTTTACCAGATTATTTTTTTCAATTGCATCAATTGTATTAGTTCTTCGGCCTACACGAGTACATTGTAGTTACTATTATATATACTTTCTTTCGCTCGTAATTGATTGATGTAATGATTCTGTTAGAAGTAGCCCTAGTTTAAGAGTGAACTAAGATAAAAATTTATGTGGATTTCTCTTTCTTGTTATACGCTTTACTTCATTGTGTTTTTGCGCCAAATTCCAACATTCTTTGTGTACTCCTATCCCTTCAAATCCCTATAATTAAAACGAGCACCTAGACCATTGTTAACCCGAATTTTCTATTTACTTGTGAAGCGCCAGCATCAATCGTTGGATCTAATGGTGAGAGGATCAAGCCTGGCAGTTTGATTAGGCATGGAAAAAAAGAGTGGGCTCTTCAGTGGTATCTTGACAATAGAAACATCGAATTCTCATTGCTGATTGAGACAGTGCTGCCGTCGGCCTTTCTCGGAGTCTTCGTTGGGGTTTGAGGGGGGCCGAAATATTGCCTTCCTCATTTTTCTTTTACATTAGTTTGCAGCAACAGATTCTCCTTTCAGCAAATGTTCAATTTCTCAGAGTTCAGTTCCGGTTGGGCCGCGGCTTAATTCATATTCTCTGCAGCTAATTGCGATGGAGAACCCGAACATCGTCGACGACATCGCCCAAGTTAGTTCTTCTCGGCTAACATGTGACCTCAGTGCATGTTGGTAATTAAATAATACAGACAAAGTCCAGATGCTGGGAATGCACGACAAGACTTCGTTGATGCGCAAACATCCAACGGTAACGCGTAGAATGCGCCGACAAAAATAAGAAAGGCGCGCTTGGAGATGAGAGGCCCATTTGAAGCAATAATTGAATACTTGTTCACATCTCCGACAAAAATAAGAAAGGCGCGCTTGGAGAGGAGAGGCCCACTTGAAGCAATAATTGAATACTTGTTCACATGATGATGCTAGAAGACTACGACTAAGAACTTGGCTTAGTCTTGGTCAATTTATCAGATTGTTTCTTTCAATTGCATCAATTGCACGAGTTCGTCGGTCTACTCAAGTATACTGTAGTTATTATTATATTTACTCTCTTTCGCCCGTAATTAAGTGAATTAATAATTTTATTAGATATAACCTTAATTTAAAGATGAATTAAGATAAAAACGTATGTGGATTTCTCTTTTTCGTTGTACGCTTTACTTCGTTATGTTTTTACGTCAAGTTCTAACATTCTTTGTGTATTTCTAACCCTTCCAATTCTTATTATTAAGGCGAGCGCCTAGATCATTGTTAACCCGAATTTTCTATTTCCTTGTGAAGCACGAGTATCAATCTTCGGATCTAAAGGTGAGAGAATCAAGCCTGATAATTTGATTAGGCATGGAGAAAAGTGAGTTCTTTAGTGGCATCTTGACAATAAAAATAGAAAGGCGCAAATGGGGAGGAGAGGCCCACTTGATGCAATGAATTGAGTGCTCGTTCACATGATGATGCTAGAAGGCAACGACTAAGAACTTCGCTAAGTCTTGGTCAATTTACTAGATTATTTTTTTCAATTGCATCAATTGTATTAGTTCTTCGGCCTACACGAGTACATTGTAGTTACTATTACATATACGTTTCGCTCGTAATTGATTGATGTAACGATTCTGTAAGATGCAGATCTAATTTAAGGGCGAACTAAGAAAAAAACTTAAGTGGATTTCTTTTTTTTGTTGTATGCTTTACTTCATTGTATTTTTGCGTCAAATTCTAACATCCTTTGTGTACTCCTATCCCTTCCAGTCCCTATAATTAAGACGAGCACCTAGATCATTGTTAACCAGAATTTTCTATTTACTTGTGAAGCGCGAGCATCAATCTTTGGATCTAAAGGTGAGAGATTCAAGCCTGCCAGTTTGATTAGGCATAGAAAAAAGTGAGTTCTTTAGTGGTATCTTGACAATAGAAACATCGAATTCTCAATGCTGATTGAGACGGTGCTGCCGTCGGCCGGCCTTTCTCGGAGTCTTCGTTGGGGTTTGAGGTGGGCCGAAATATTGTCTTCCTCTCTTTTGTTTTACATTAGTTTGCAGCAACAGATTTTCATTTCAGCAAATGCTCAATTTCTCAGAGTTCAAGTCTGGTTGGGCCGCTGCTTAATTCATATTCTCTGCAGCTAATTGCGATGGAAAGCCCGAACATCGTCGACGACATCGCCCAAGTTAGTTCGTTTCGGCGAACATGTGACCTCACTGCATGTTGATAATTAAATAATACAGACAAAGTCCCTCTTGATGCGTAAACATCCAACGGTAACGCGTAGAAGGCGCCGACAAGAGAGGAGAGGCCCACTTGAAGCAATAATTTTTCGACCAAAAAAAAAATGCAATAATTTAATGCTCGTTCACATGATGATGCTAGAAGGCGACGACTAAGAACTTGGCTAAGTCTTGGTCAATTTACCAGATTATTTTTTTCAATTGCATCGATTGGATCAGTTGGTCAGCCTACACGAGTGAGTTATGGTTGCTATTATATATACTCTCTTTCACTCGTAATTAAGTGATATGACGAAAGATACGAGGTGCTAATTATAATGTAATTTTGGTGAATTAGGATAGAAATTATGTGAATTTTTCTTTCTTGTTGTATGCTTTACTTTTTTTTATTTTATGCGCCAAATCCTAACATTCTTTTATGTATTCCTATCCCTTTCAATCCCTATAATTAAGACGAGCACCTAGAACATTGTTAACCCGAATTTTCTGTTTACTTGTGAAGCGCCAGCATCGATCTTTGGATCTAAAGGTGAGAGAATCAAGCCTGGCAGTTTGATTAGGCATGGAAAAAAAAGTGGGTTCTTTAGTGGTATCTTGACGATAAAACATCGAATTCTCATTGCTGATCGAGACAATGATGCTGCCGGCCTTTCTCAGAGTCATCGTTGGGGTTTGAGGTGAGTCGAAATATTGTCTTCCTCTGTTTTCTTTTGCATTTGTTTGCAGCAACAGATGTTTCCTTTCAGCAAACGTTCAATTTCTCAGAGCTCAACCCTGGTTGGGCGCTGCTTAATTCATATTCTCTGCAGCTAATTGCCATGGAAAGCCCGAGCGTCGTCGACGATATGGCTGAAGTTAGTTCTTCTCAGACCGATAAGCCGATCCACGAAACCGAAGCGGCGAAAGGATATGATTACGAAGTGTTCATTAGCTTTAGAGGAACTGACACGCGCACGGGCATCACCGACTTTCTATATACCAGTCTCACGGATGCGGGAGTCCGTGCGTTCAGAGACGATGAAGAGCTTCGCGTCGGAAAAGATATCGGCCCGGATCTTCTCCAAGCGATTGATCAGTCGAAAATTTCCTCCAGTCTTCTCTGTAGATTTATGCCTCCAGCCCATGGGTCTTAAGGAGGTGCCCAGATTGTGGAGTGTATGGAAAAAAAAAGGACAGATAGTCATGCCTATATCTACCACGTCGAACAAGCGACGTTCGATACCAAATTGGATGTTATAAGACGGCACATTCGAGGAGTATGAAAGGAAAAAGCGGTTCGACGGCCGAGATCATCCGAGCGTGGAAAAAGATGCTCTTAACAAGGTTGCAACTTTGAAGGGATGGGCTGTAGCTGTGGCTGAAAGGTTTGTAATCTTTTGTCCTTTTTACCAGGAATCGTCATCCGCTCATAATTATCCAGGCGGCTAAATCGAGAACAATCATATTATAGCATCAATCTCTCGTATGCATCCTAAGTTAACTTAACCATGTCCAAATGAAAATTTTTTGGATGTGCTTCCAAAGCTAGGAGAACGTCCTAGCAAGTAATGCGTTAAGTATGCTTAATATGTGTAATTTCCTCATAGGAAATGATTCAATATTGTGCAACTATGGATGTAATTTTCTTCATATTGAAATAAATTCTATAAATATGTCAGACGCCTAGTCTTAGGGCTTTTTAAGTGAAGCAATATAATTTGGTCATTCATAGTTTATATATTCTGGTGAAATATGTTTAGAGAGGTAATTGCACTACTGATTCTTGCCGGTTGCCCGTCATTCGAGAAACAGAGGTCTGTGGTCCAAATTGCACCGTTTTTCACTAGAATAACGGCGTCATTATGTTAGCATGGCTTGCTTCTTATTAGCAAGGTCGACTGATCACACTCCGTCTTGATGGTTGCGTGACTGTCGAGTTCCGCACAGGTTTGAGCATCTGCCTAGCATGTCCCTGAATTTATTCTTTCCGATGAGTGCGATGGGGTATGTTCCATTCGCGGTTGCTCTTCGTGTTACATCCTGTGGCTTCCACAGACTGCTATCGATTTCTGATGTCATAGATCTCTGCTTGTCGATTCTAACTACTTTCTACTTTGCCTTCGTCTTTCTCGTCGTTTATAGTGTTAGGCATGAAGGCAACACCGGTCAAGAGGTCGTTACCACCGGGCACGAAGGACAAACGGTTAAGAGGTTTAAAGAAGGCGTTTCCGCTAGGCCGCAAGGACAACTGGTTAAAGAGGTCGTTAAGAACATTTTAAGTGAGCGAAGAGCTTATTTGGCGGTTAGTGACTTCTGTTGGTGTTAGGACAGAACATGGAAGAAGTGAACCCGGGGATATAGAACACTGGCACTGGATGACGTAAAGACGTCGGGGAAATTCACGGAATAGGGGCATTGGAAAGACGGTCTTGCCAAAGTAGTCTACAACAACTTTCTCGACTTTGCTAACTGTTGTTTCCTGCCTGATGTTAGAGATACCTTCGAACTTGAAAAGGAATGTGCATTTGCAGAAGCAACTAATTTCAGATTCACTCCAAAAACGGCATTTTAAGTATTGGGAACAAGGAAAAAGAGGTGAATGGGACGATCAAAGAGAGGATTTTTAGTAAGAAAATTCTGTTCTTCTGAGACATACGATGATGAGAGTTCAACCTGACTGCAATTTGGGGGGGCAAGGTGCTTTGGTCGTGGAAGCCTGATACTTTTATAAACACAAGAAATGCAATGTTCTCCGTGCATCAAGTAAAATTAGCTTTATATGTTGGGCCCCCCCCCCCCCCCCCCCCTCCCGATGGGATTTTGATAGATCCCTTCGGCTATTCAGCCAAGCATGCTTCAGAAGTGATTACCCTCACCTGGAAAATTAGAGAAGGGTCCAAAGAAATTGTGGAGATCGCCAAGGTACTTCCCATCCCATTGTTGAGGTATGGGATCGACTTATCAGTATGTGACAAACGGAAGAAATGTGGGGTGAATTATCTAGAGAAGTGGAGAAAAGGTCCCATTGAGAAAATTCAAAATAATTGATGATAAGTTAGGAAGCATGGATCTCAATCACAGGCAAATATTTCTTGACATAGACTGGTTTTTTTATGGGTTACGATAAGGAGACAGTAGCGTACCGTGAAAGACTGCGGTCTAGCCCCAACAGAGGGTCTTCAAGGTGCTTCAGGTGATGTCATTGATTCAAAATGGACGTGAGGACAATAAAAATCTGGATGAATAACCAAACTGAAAGAACTCGGCCAGAGAAATTGTTTCTCAAGAAAGTGGTCAGCAATGGGGAAGCAAAGTGACGTGGAATCAACAAAGATGATCATCGAACGTATACTGAGCAATAAGGTAAACTCCTTAATCATGATTTCTTCTTCGCACGAGAAATCACATTCAGTAATTAGAAGTTTTCCTGACTAGTAGATAACAATTACTATCCATCAGTAATAGAATTTTCCTGCTATGATAACAATGTCTCTTTTATTTGACGTTTACATTTTAGAATTTTGATTATTCAAAACACATTTCATAAATTATGAAAAATAAAATTTCCAACTCATTCTTGATTCTATCCGTATTGGGGTCCATAGATGCTGAAGCGAATTTAGAAACTTATGGGTACGCTTAATTATCTAAACTACAGCTTAATTAGCTATTGTAGCCTGTTTTTGTTCATTAACTTTTCTTGTATTCTTATTCAGAAAAGATGAAAAGCTCGCAAGCCCTCCACGGCCTGTGTTTTGAGACTTCGTCGAGAGTGTTCTTTCAGTCTGAAGGATTTGCAGCGCTTCCAAAGCTTAGGTTCCTTCATGTGGATAGCGAACACTCACTGACACAGTCGAGACACGCCTTTGCTCGGAAGCTTACACTTCTCTGGATAAACAGTCCTTGGTCACGTTCGCGGACGAACATTTTATGTGCAGCAAACAACTCCTTCCAGATTTAAGATGGTTCTCCTGGGCATTTTTTCCTCCAGCGATACTGCAGATATCAACTTTTCTTTGATATACATGTGGTCATTCTTGATTTTTCAAGGAGCAATTATCACGATTGGTAGCGGATGGAAACATGTCAAGTGTACCCTCAGCTCTGGATTGTCCTTGTTACAGTGTTTTGCATTCTCTCATGTAACTGGTTACTGATAATTGTCTTATAATTGGTGTGGCAGAGAGCGTGAAATTAAAATTTCTTAACCTTTCGGGATTCGACCCTGTTGACCAGACTCCTAATTTCTCTGGGTTCCCCAAGTTGGAGAGACTGATTCTTGAAAATTGTGAAAAACTGACTCGAATCACTCGTACGATCGTGACAATGGAGTCCCTATTGCTTCTTGAACTTGACCTTCTGTGGTGAACTCCACTCCTACAACAGAGGTTGGGGTAAGCTGTAGGCTCTCCACGGAACTTCTCCTCGATGGAACTTCTATACGAGAATTCCGGATTGGTCTGGTTATGAGAGCCTGGAAGAAGTCTTTCATTGGATGAACACCAATTACTCACCTTTTCGAGTCCATTGGAGCGCTGACAAACCATCGAAAGCTTTTCCTCTGAATTTGGATGCTCCAACATGGGCAGGGGCTTCCACACTCCGTTAAGGGAATTAAGATCGTTGACTGAGTTGGATCTACTGGAAACAGGAATCACGGAGCTCCCCGACTCTAGGAAAGCCTGGTGAATCTGAAAGAGTTAAAACTTCAAGGCTTCTATGGGTCAGCGGTATCTTGACCCTGCCTAAACTTCCATACAGCTTGATTTCTCTCGTAATCTTGTCTCCATCGCTGATAACACTTCAGACCATTTCGCGCCTGATCAATCTAAAGCAACTGTTATTGTTCAGGGAGTGCCCGACAATCGACGACCACCTGAGCTAGTGCAAACCGCAAGAAACCCATGCCAGGGTGGATTGGGAGTTCTATCAAATTGGAGGTCTTGACCCTGACCATCCCGCGATGACCAAACTTTCTCTTAATTGGGTGCACTTCTCGTTTTAGATCTCTCCATCTTTCTGGTTGCCATGCTCTGGAAATGCATTCCGCAGATTCCCTCGAGTGTCTCGAAGATTCAACCTCATAGATTGCCAATCACTTACCACACTTCGATATCTCAGATTTGAAGAAGCTGTCGAACTGTATGGCCGTTGCAACACCTCTACAGGATCTTTCTGAGGACAACTTTCGCAAAATGCTAGAACAAAATAAGAGTCGGAGACTATGATCATGACTTGCAAGCGCAACTGAGGTCAAAGATGTTTGGAACAGCACGGGCTCAAAAAACATCGTGGGGCTCCGTACTAGAGAATGGGATAGGGGGTACTTTTCAGCTCTTGGAAATACAAGAAGATTGTTCTATAGTGAGAGGACAACTGGCTAGATCCAGAATCATGCACGTTTGAGGACAATTGTTGTCCCAATTTACGCGAGCTATTCCAAAAGTCTTATACTTTCAACTGTTTTCGTTCTTAAAGAGGGCATTTTTATTTACTTATGTGAGATTACTTCTACCATCCAGGCTAATGTCCCTATCTATATATAACCAATTTAAGTCCAACCTCAATTGTATGCTGGAAGTTTTCTTTTTTGTAAAGATAGTCATCAAATTTCATTAATCACGATATCATAGGCTGCTGTTGTTTCATATGAAGCAGCTGGGTTCGTTAGATGAGGATGACGGGTTCTGGGTATCGATCTCTAACCGGCCTTTGATGTGACCATTTTGAAAAAGCTGTTGGCAATTATTGATTTGGGAGCAAATTTCGGACTAATTGAAAGTTCGGGATTTGGTGGTTTACAGTACACAAAAAAAAATAGTTCGGGGGCAAGATCGAAGGGACAACTCAATTTGAGGTCTTTGCAGCGTGAATGAGGCCCCCCTGTAATGTGTCTTTGTGACTTAACCACACTCATGGTCAGGGGCCCAATGCTGAAGTTTGCTTTTCTGCATTGCGAGAGTAACGTGTTTCTAAAGGGGCGTCCAGTTACGTTGCAAATGCTTTGTAGGCGTTCCATTCAGTATGGACAGGTTTCTGCAGTTCCGAGTTCAAGTTGCATGGAAGATGGGAATTGTTTTGCTTTATGTTGTTTCCAGTTCTGATGGTTTGCTACAGGGTTAATAATCGCCATGCCCTCCTTTTTCCGTGTGTTACTCATGTCTTCGTTGTTGTTGAGAGCTCTTGGATGTTTGATGAGGGTTCAATTTTCCACCGATCTTGGTGAATTCGTATTTCGTGTGAAAAAACCCGCAGCAGTTTCGCAGATCTCAGCATGTTGCTGGGGAGAATGTCCCTCGAAATGGTTTTCAAAAGTGTCAGGTTTTGATAATGATTGTTAGTTTCTGTGCTCAAGGGAGAGTGCAGTTATGATGTTTGAGTATCACTATGCCCACCGGAAGTGTTTTTGCGTCCAGTGTTTCCGGAGTTTTTTTTCTTTTCCGTTTTGTTGGCCCAGATGTATGCAAGCATCCGCGATGATATTCTTGCATCTCGCGGGTCCGGTTGTGGGTCCCTATCGAGGGCCTTATGGATTTGGTGATCGTCAGGCACTGCTATCCATGAATTGAATTGGAACTCCTTAACCCAAACCGACCGGCAGTTTTAGTTTGTGGCGGTCTGAATAAATTTTCGGTTGGTAGGTAAGAGGAATGTTAATCCCTTTCCTAGGTTACTATCGGTGAAGACATTGATGGCGCCCCTCCTGCGTACATACGGAAGAGCGTTCCCCTTGTTTTGAGAGAATCATTCGGAAATCAGGTTTTCGATTCAAGATTCTTGGTCAAGTCATAGCCGACACACAACTATTGATGGTTTCGGGTTGGGTCAAGTTCAATGCTGACCAACCCGACTAAACCCTTGACAAAGTGCCGATTAGGGAACCTGATTAAGACGGGAGGCCATTTGCGTGCTCTCCTTAATCCTAAAAACGCCGCGAAACCTCTCATATTGTATGAAATTGGATGAGATATAACCAGAGATCTTTCAATATTATTAAATTCAATAATATTTCGACTTTGTGACTGAAAAATGGAAAAGTTGTTTTTAAAAAGGACACACAAATGGCGCCTACCTAACCCACCGGCTAGTGGCTACAATCTCGCTCAAGGAGGAGGAAACAAAAAGGGG
>JAGVVM010011288.1:0-14706 GCA_019149425.1 Psidium friedrichsthalianum
TGTTTCCTTTTAAATTTATATAATTCTTTTTCCTTCTCTATACTATTTCTATCTTTTATCTATTTCATCTCAGTCTTTTTTTTATATATACTCTATCTTATTTCTTTCAATCTATCTCTTGCTTCACTCCATTACCAACCAATAGCGAACCTACTTCAATCAAATTACTTCTCCGATGTCCACACTAGCAACCGACGGTGCTGAGGATTTGCCATTCTGTTGATCTTTTCTCTAGACCAATTATACCCTTTGTGTTTCACTTAGTATTGGGTTCAGCTCTAATTCGCGGTTGCAGAACCAATACGAAAACTACTCATTCCTGAGTGTTACTCTGTTTCACACGCATGGTTTACAAGTTTATTCATAAGTGTTTTTATCAGTTGGACAAGCTGGGTTGTATCTTAGTTTTTTAAGTGTTTCGTGTTTGAGGAATGGTAATTGATCAAGCTTTCCTTCATGGTGAAATTCATTCCCCTTCTTTTCTTGTATGTGGTTTTGTTAGTACAACTACGGTCAAGTCTCATCCTTCTTTCGGTACAAAATTTGTTTCTGTCTTAAAAGATTTTCTGGTAATTTTTTATTTTTAATTTTCTTTAACCAAAAGGAACCTCATGCATTGCCCAGAACAGTTATGATGAGTTCCAAAAACTTAATGGTGAAGGGCAATTGAGTCCAATTTTTTTTTATTTGCTTATTAACAAGGTGCGTGATTAAGTATTGTAATTCAACTTCATCTATTAGCTTGGCAATACAAAAATGGTGCGAGCCATTCTTTTTGACTACTTTCGATGACAAGGGTTAATGGGGGCCCGTATAAGAGAGAAGGACCAAGAAAGAAAAAGGAAAACACAATGTTAATTTTGGGTGATGTGCCAAAGTGCCATTTACTGTCCGATGACCGCGGATTACCGAATTGCAACGTAATAAAAGGACCCAACTATGGAAAAAGAAGAAAACGCAAGTTAGCAATAGAGAGAGACCCTACAAGATATGAAGGCGGATGTGCTGCCACGGTCGCCGCAACAACCCATCGCCTAGCCACAGACAATGCTGTTTGCAAGAAGTAATTAGTGGGCCATGGCCAACACGTTACTTGTTGCGCCCGCCAATCATCTCAATCCCATCAGTCAGTGACAAGCCTTGTGGGATCCACTCAGCTGACGTGGATACCAAGTGTACACCCCACATCAACCAAGTGAATAGTTGGTGGGGTCCACTCAGGCTGACTTGGACTGATCGATTGGCCAGGGCGCATAATGCTATGGTGCCCTGGCCCACTAATATTTTTTCAGTGGTGCTTGGCTCTTGTCCTGGGTTTTTGAATTTTTATTTATTATTGTTTAAAAAAAATTGATGATTCGGGCGGTTGGTATTTTCGCAATAAATTTTCGAATTGCGTTCACTTAATTTTGAACTAAATGATCATAGTGGATATATGAAACCCTTTTGAAGTTTAGGCAAGCACATGTCACCATTTTTGCTTTAGGAAACGCACTTATGAGGATGAGAGTAATTTTTTTTTTTGACTTTCTTCAACTAGCTCCAAAACTACTTCTGTAGCAACAAAAAAAAACTCAGAGTAGAAAAATAAGTTACGTAACTAAACGGATTTAATACTTCAAAAGCACTTCTTCCAGAGCAAATTTCATCTCCTAATCGCACTTCTGAAGCATAATTTTACTCCAGAAGTGTGACATGCATTAAGTGTGTAAGGCCAGTTCAAGGAGAGCTGGTGAAAAGGGCTAATTCTTTATAGTAGTGAACTTTTAAACTACCTTAAAACAATTCGTTTTCATTCCGCCAAACAAAAAAACGCATTTCATTTTCATATTACCAAACAACTGATCCGAAATATCACCAAAAGATGCGAGGAAATATATCCTATGAATATTCCCTAGGTACTTATATGCTGTTTAAAATTAGTTTATGTAATTATTGTCATTAGGTATATGTTACACTATTTTTGTCTTATAGATTATTGTTCGACCCAACGACAATTTGTACAATTTTCCATGCCCATGATGAAATTTTCAAGGCAATTCTGACAGTTGTCCTATCCTTACTCACGCCTTAATCAGTAATAACCAATTAGAGCTTGCCAAGTGTTAATTAAATAGCTAATCTTATGAGTAATAACACTGAATAATTTTTTTTCCTTGCGTGTTTATATGTGTCGTATTTCATGGTTAAGGTGCAAGTTTAGGAAATTTTAATTCATCACAAAATTATCTTTGTTTTGTCCTTCCGGGAACTAGGGCAAGAAACGCAATTCTCCACATGTTTTCTTGCAATCTATGAAATTTACATAGGTCACATGAATAACACTTTTAATGGAAAAAATGGTTATTTATTTGATTTTCCCATCCAAATTAGCAATGTTGTCTCTATATCTATTAGCGTAACATCCCAATTATAATGGCAAAATGGTTATTTAGTTGATTTCGCCATCCAAATTAGCGATTGGCCCACTGTTAAATGGTCGCCCTGTTTAGTGTTCCTGTGACGAGCTCGCCGACCTTAAATCATCAAATCGCGGATGATACAGAGTGGTTTATAGCTCAAAAAACAAATACTCCAGTAAGAGCGTGGACACTTTTGGAAGGATCGCCGACGCTGGTCACCTCTCTCTCCCTTTTGACTTATTTATAATTAAGAAATTGTAGGAAACACAACAACCAGCCTCTCTAACCCTTTTGACTCATATAAAATTAAAGAAATTGCAGGAAACACGACAACGGAAAAAAGAAATTATAGCAAGGTTATGGCAAAATTCTACAAATCCCCTTAAACTTTTTGATCAAAATATAAGATGTTGGCTTGTAAAGGTTCAAGTGCTCACCACCATGATCATGGATTTTTAGAGTACTGGCATCATAATTACCTGTATGTGTACCCGTTTTGCAATTAAGTACGTAAAATTTTCCTTTCTTCAAAAAGTATCTCAATTTCAAAATATTTCCTCATATGATGCTTTTGTTAAAAATTTGGGACGGTTTTTGCTAACGTGGATATTGACGCCATTAAATCGAACAAGTGAAAGTCCACAGCGTTGTTCAACCCCAACATCCACCCCCCGCCCGCTCGCTCTCTCTCTCTCGTCAGAGAATGAGGCACAGTGGTCAAAGGAAACCACCGGGCGTGGCAGAAACAAAGGCGAAGCGGCGAGTGACGCGATAAGCGACGTGGGCATCGTGACGATGTTAGGTAGTAGTGGCAAGCAAAGGAAAATTTGTGTTTTTATTCATTTGAAAGTTTCAAGTATCTTCTATTCACCATAATTAGCATAATTCAACTTGACATAGCAATTTCGAAAAAGAAAAAATTGACATGACCAAAAAAACAAAATAAAAAACTTGACGCAGCACTTTGATTTAACGGTTATTTTCAAAGTTGAAGTCCTTAATTGAATAGAAAAGAGTTCGAGGACTTGATTGCATAACCATTACAAGTAATGTACTCCCGATTGTCATTACACTTTGAATTTATTATTGTTGTTAACCGTACGTGAACTACATATGACATCCTTGGCTTTTCAACCAAAAATGCAATCTCATAATCTCCCTTTTCATGCATTGGACACTTTAAACTAGCACAATATTCACTTTAATTGAAGATCGTTTCAGCTTGTAGACATTTTTGATGCCCAATATCTTGCTCACCCTAGATTTTGGCAATGGTCCCTCGATATCGGCAAAGCACTCTGAAAATGGCAAGCACTCCTATATTTGAATCTTTGGTGCTAATTATGACATCATCTGCATTGTGGGCTTGTATGCATATCACTTTGGTACTACTCAATCATTACACATATTAGTAGCCTTTGACTATTTGTCATCTTCAAACAATTAAGGGATTATTCCACACAAATAAGAGCTTGGAGTACTCTCATTTTTTTCAAAATAAGGCTCAAAGAGGACCATGTATCAAATAAGGATCTGAAGTGGTCATGGCAATTTCAAATAAGCGTCTGACCTCGTCGATTGGTGGCCAAATATTCCGGCCGATCTAGGGCAATTTTTGTTCATAAATATTTTTTTTTAAAATTTCTTTCTCTTCTTCTGTTCATCTTCTTCTTCGTCCAGCAAGATGAATTAGGAAGAGTGGCCAAAGTATCACGAACATCCAGGCGAGGGTTGGAGGAGCTTCGTGATACATTTTGGGATTGGGCATGTGTGTTTGGCACAACCATTGCAACAATCCCGATGGCACCAGCCGTGGGTGAGGGTTATTTAGCCCTCGACGTCTTTGTCATTGTGAGGTCCACGACCCTTGGCCGGCAAGGGTCGCGGACCTTGCCCGCGGCCGACGAGGCTAGCCTCGCCTAGACCATCACGACCGCATGACGCTTTGCCTAGATTTTGAAATGCGCTATCCTTTTCTCTTTCTAGCTCTCTTTGGCCATGGTTATATGTTGAAAAGTCCCTGCCCCGTTTGGCTGAAAATCCTCTACTTTTTTATGCGCAAATTTTCTTGTTTGCTTTTGGCCGTGAATTCCGTTCCTAAATGTGATTCGGATCCCCTGCTATAGAGCTCAATGTCAAGGGTACATAGAACCAATCCAGCCATCCATTTAAATCTGAAGGCCAGGATTGTGCCACGTCATCTGAGGAGGGGAGCTCAAATTTGCGCAGGAAGAACCAGATTTCCTTATTAAAAAAAAAAAGAAAACCCAAGAAATTTCCTCGAACCTATTTTATTCTCTCTCCTCAAATGTCGTCCAAATTTCATCTCTCTCAAATGTCGTCCCCTCCTCCTTCGTTCACTCCGGTGACCATCCCCTTTGACGCTAGCCTCTGCAGAACCGCCGTCGACCATCCCTGACACCCGTCAATGGCTTCAAGCTAGAGCATATACCCATCTCTCCTCTTCCTGAACGATTTCTCGCTTGCGTCGCAGCAAGGGGAGCAACTTGGCAAGTGAGCAAGTCGGCAAGCTATAGAGGACAAGGCGAGTAGTTCTCCTCTAATGCATCTACTAATTTTTGCAATGTATGCCGGTACGTGTGAGATGCTTCGGATTTTCTAGTGGGGTTATTTGGCGAGTGAATCGGTGTTGGCAAAGATTGGGATGAAATCCTTAGGCACGTTTGACCAGCAGATTCCGTGCCTTAATTTTTGCAAACTCAGCGTTACATGTTCGTCCATCTCGTCTCGACTGATGTTGGTGTTCTCTGCATTCATTGGCAGATTGAATCTACACGAAAACATCCTGATAGAATTCTGGTGAGGAGATGCAAATACCATAAGAGCTGTTTCCTTTTTTGGGTCTTAAAGGGGGACATATCAAGCAATCAAGCACTCCGACCTCCTTTACCTTTCCTGAGGTAACACAGAGACCACTGTGTTTTTGTTCTCACATAGGACCAGGACTTCTGGGTTCTCCTGATTTATGTTGCCAAACGTTGCAGCAGCTATATCGTTTTTCAAGATTTCCTATGGTTTTTGCAGAAATTTGGTTGGATGGGTCTAACCTATATATTGTCTGATGAAGTGAGCTGGGTGAGGACTTTCTCATTGACATGCCAAGATTTGTTTCAATGTTGTAGCATGAAATTAATTGCAGGTGCTGTGCGGGTTATCGTGGAGAAGGCCGAAAGAAGTGGCATTCCTTACATTGATAAGAAAAAGTAAGTTGCTTCTTGCCACCTAATCCATCTGATCTAACTCGTGTTACTCAAGATTGCTTGTATCTTGGAAGTTTTTGTGATTAGAAATTTCAATTATGCTTGCCCAGTTAAACATATGATGTTTGTTTTATTTGACAAATTAGTCCAAGCTAAATGTTTCACGGATCATCCATGGATGTACTCTCATGAATCTTGCGGAATGCAATTATCTACATAAAATTGCATTTAATAGGGTGGATCTTTGCCCACTTTCTTGTAAAATGAATGTAGATACTTGTCCTGCCCACTTGAATGCTGGAAAGTTTGTTTATGTTGTTCAGAAAAGGGTCAAGCTCAGTGCTGAGAAGGCTATATTCATCTTTGTGTAGAAACTCTACCTCCCGCAGGTGAGTGATGTAGTAACTCACTGAACCAAGATGCCGATTTCTTTTCATTGCCTTTTTGTCCGCATCTTACTTGAGTATCTACTAGTTGTCCCCTCTATGTTGAGAGTTTGAAACGACATTTCTATGAAGGTTGTATATGTTGCTTACAAAAACCAAGCCTTTACAAAATCTAATGTGCTCTGTCCGAAAATTTCTGGCACTTCATTAGCTCTCATGTAGAGTTTATCCAATGTTATGTTTTTTTGGCTTGAGTTGGTATTGTGTTACTGATATCTTTGCTAGTTTATTAGACCAAAATAACTTGGAGCATGCTAGTTCCCATATGGAAATCGAGTTATTTTGGAAGGAAAAGGTCCTAAGCGTTGTTGGTTATAGAGGGAGGAAGAAAAGAGAGAAACTTTTACGAACTTATCAGTAGGGGTGTGCAACTTGGACCGCCCAAACCGGGACCGCCCGGACCGGACCGGGACCGGTGGTCCGGTTCCCGGTTCTATGGAGGTCCGGTCCCTTATCAGTAGGGGTGTGCAACTTGGACCGCCCAAACCGGGACCGCCCGGACCGGACCGGGACCGGTGGTCCGGTTCCCGGTTCTATGGAGGTCCGGTCCGGTTCCCGGTTCCTAAAATTGGGACCGGTGACCGGGCGGTCCGGTTCCCGGTTCCCGGTTCCTAGGACCGGACCGGACCGGACCGCCCAGACCGGACCGGACCGCCCAGACCGGACCGGTCCTTTTTTTTAATTTTTTTTTCCTAATTTGGTTTATAAATCTCTTTTGGCTCGTTGAGCCTCTTATTTTTTACTACTAGGAAGTCATTTTATATAGATATTGAAGTCCTATAACGTTATTGATTTAAAAAATTAGAGAATAATTTGGGTTACGTTTTTTTTTTGCTCCGGTCCTGTCCGGTCCGGTCCATTTGTCGGTCCGGACCGGTCCGGTCCGGTCCGGTTCCCGGGATGGTCGGTCCGGTTCCCGGTTCCAACAAATTAGGAACCGGGACCACCGGTCCGGTTCCCGGTTCTTGAGGGGAACCGGACCGGACCGGGAACCGATCACCCCTACTTATCAGATGTGGAAGATAATGATTTTCTTGAGGGTAGATATGAGGATGCAGCTTGACTAAAGAAGAAGCCATTGGTGAATTGGAGGATATTCCAGTTGGAGATAGCTCCTTCATGGATATTCATGAAATTGGCAATGAATGAATGCAAGCCTCATGATTCATTTTAAGGTTGTATGTTCTTGTTCGAGCAGTCAAGATTACTTGCTTTCTGGTCTTCTTCTTCTTCACAAGTTCAAAGTTTTGAGTATTTGCGTTACAGATTTAATTAGACAATTCTGAACTTGTCTATGAAAATAGTGGAGGAGGGCCTTATCCATATATATTCTCTCTATTGCACTTTGATACTTTTAGGAATGCAGATGCTCTGATTTAGAAGTTCAAAGCTTGGTTCATTGCCAATCATTAGAAAATTTGCTGCTTCATCTATTGGTTGCGCATTTTTTTGGTTCTGTAACCTTTTAGATGCTTCAAGGAACTTGCTAATCTCACTTGATTTTGTTCGGTGGAAATTTTTTTAGATTTCTCAGCAAGGTGGTTACTTTGATCTTCACAAGAATGCTTTGTAAATTGAATATATATATATATATATATATATATAGACACACACACACACACACACACACACACACACACACACACACACACAAGGTAAAGTGAATGCTTTGTAAATTGAATGCTAATGCCCCTTGGTGTTGTTTGTCACTTCTCTATGCTATTTCAGGTTTGTTGAAATACCAAAGGAATACTATGTTGTTTTCAATGGTCGTAATATCGGCATATACAATAGTTGGCCTCAAACTGAAGTCCAAGTAAGTGGTTTTAGTAATGTTAATTACAAAGGATATAACAATTGGGAAGTTGCAAAACAGGCGTACTTGAAATTTTTCAATATGAAGAAGTTGCCAATGACAATTCATTTGTCTATACAATTTTGCCCCAATAATGAACATGTGAAGCAGGTATATTAGTTGCTTGTTATGTCTAATCAAGACGATGCTTGTCCCAGTGGATGTACCGTATAATTAGAGATCTGGAAATGGAGTTGCAACAAACCCGATTTTAGCTGGAACAAACCCAAAGGGAGCTGGAACATAGCCAATTTTCGCATCGATTGACTATACAAGAATTGGAATATACCCAAGGTTCGCTTCGATTGATTGTACAGGAGCTACAGAATGCAAGGGAGGTAAAAGACAGCTTCCGAGATATGATTAGTGGCTTAAGGAATGTCAACATCGATTAGAAATGCTCCTTGTATTATTGTTTTGTGGAAGATCTAGCTTGAACTTATAGAATGTGAAAAAGATCTCAGTATCTATATTTATGTGTTTGTAATCACTCAAAAGTACATGTTACCTTGTTTATGGAGATTTAGAGCTTCTTAATGAATGTTTTCAGCTCTATGCCGAGAGTTGTATTTGCATTTGTAATTAGCAATGTCACTCGTGCAATTCTCCAAATTCTTGTTTTTTTTTTGTTCGTTTCTATTGATCTTGTTTGTCATTGGGATTTCTTTTGATGCGATACGCACGGACAACATTTCATTGGCTAGAATTGCAGAGGAATGATCAATCAAAATCACAGAAGATTAACCGCAGGATACCGAGTGCTAACACAGCCATACATGACAAGATACCTTTTGCAAACTCAATACATCCTCCAATCAACGGCTTATTAACATGATGATAAAATTGGTCATACGCACCAAAATGGAAATCGATCAATCATTGATAGGGTCCTGAGGAGGTTCATCTGCAGGCCTTTTGATGGTTATAACAGGGCACTCCACGTGCTTCACGAAAAACTCGCTCACCGTCCCGACAAATACCCTGTGGTAGATATGACAAGATCAGATCAGGCGACGGAAGTGTTCTGAGAAATTGCGCGATGTGCTTTAAACAGACAATAGAGATGTAGCGACATGCGAGGAGATGGCAACAACTAGAAAGAGATCTTTCATTTCGGTAAGCCAGCAAGTCAATACTGAGGTCATGAGAGGAAGGTCAAGTTGCCTGAAGCCCTATAAAGACTCTCCACACAGACAGATTCTTGATCTATGAGATAGGGCGTTGATAGGGAAAAGTACACTACAAGTGCCACAACTTGTGTACGGCGTGCACTTTAGTGCCAAAACTTTCAAAACGTTCACTTTAGTGTCAAGTTCGGAGAAAATCGTGCACTTTAGTGCCAATCCGGCCAAAATCCGGCCAAATGAATTACGTGAATTTTTTAATTTGCTTTATTATCTTATGTGGCAAATTTTTAGAAGTAGTTGCCGCGGTGGACATCCAACGTGGCTTGTGCAAGGGTGAAAATGAAAAACGACGTCGTCGTTGGTCTCCGGTTGGCCGTTGAAACTGAAGTCCTCTCGTGGAGTCGCCGCCGTCCGTTGGTCGCTCACAGCTGTCCCTCGCTTGCAGCTGTCCCTCCCTCGTCGTTGTCGCTCGCTCGTCCCTGTCGTTTGCTCGCCGACGTCGCTCACTCGACGACGTCGCTCGCTCATCCCCATCGCTCGCTCGCCGCCATTGCTCGCTTGCCGCCCTCCCTCGTTCGTCGCCCTCGCTCACCACCCTCCCTCGTTCGTCGCCCTCCCTCGCTCGCCGCCATCCTCACTCGCAGCTGTCCCTCCCTCGTTGCCGTGGGTTAGGGTTTGTAATTTGGGGGTTAGGGTTTGTAATTTGGGGTTGAATTTGAGGATTTAGGATTTGTAATTTAGGGTTCAATTTGGGGATTTAGGGTTATGTTTTGGTGAACTCAGCTTCAACGACGTCGTTTGCTCTTTAAATTGCTAAATCGGCCTCTGGTAAGCCACGTCGTCCTCCACGTAGACTTTCCGACGAGCCACGTATGCTTCAGATGGAACTTGGCACTAAAGTGAACGATTTTCAAAAACTTGACACTAAAGTGAATGTTTTGAAAGTTTTGGCACTAAAGTGCACGCCGTACACAAGTTTTGGTACTTGCGGTGTACTTTTCCCGGCGTTGATATACCTTTGGAAAGGGCCAAGACCCCTGCTTCCCACGACAAGCAAATCAGGCCTAACTCACTTCACCTCATGGCAAATTACCTCTTTTGGATCTCCTTTCTTGATCCATGCTTCACATTGCACCTACGTGACCACGTCATAAGAAAATGAACGCTCAAATAGTACCATCAGCAATATTTATTCAGGAAAAAGAGAGAAGAAAAATCTCTAATACCCCGACTTCATGACATCTATTGACAAAGTACTCCGGCAGATGAATTCCTCTTGCCTTGTCCCTAAGGTTCATGCTCTTGAAATCGTCCGGAGATGCATATATATTGTCCATATCATCAAAACCTATGGCAAAGGCAAAGTGAGAGGGCATGTATCAATTGAACCAATAGTCAAATCAAAGAGGGCAAGAAAAAAGTAGTCTTCCCACAAGATGAAGAGTGTGATGAGTGAGGATGCAGGATTTCCCCAAACAATTTGCCTAGGCAACAAGAGTTGCTAAATCAAAAGGAGCAACTGACTTATTGCCATGCATATACAAATACCACTTGCCACCTTGAGTTTGACGAGCAAAAACCCACATGGAACGTTCTATGAAGTACTTCTTATAGAAGCGATTACGAACCTGCTAGCTGGGAATGATTTTGTTTATCTAATGGTACAACATTCTAAAGGTAGATAAGACTCTCCAGAGCCAATATGCAAGAGTTTCTGAGTTTGGACACCCAGTCCAGCTTTACCGTCAGAGCATATATGTGATCAAATATTTCAAGGGCTTTCCAGCTCTATAAAAACACTAATCATTTTTCATTTAGACTTGACACCTAAAATTAGCAACTCAAGGTTGGCAATTTGTAAATTAAAACTGTAGAGCTAAATACAAGGGCTCATGTCTCAGGTCTCTTACATCTATGCCGTAGTATAAGAGATGGGAGAGACACATACAGATAATTGTGCACTTCTACTATGTTTTGGTCAAAGATAACACATATATCACATTATATCAGTCAGAACATTCTATCAAATCCAGAGAAGGAAATGAAGTGCCATGTACAACATGCGGCATCTCTCTGATTCAGCATGTTGACCACCTTCTTCCTAAACACTAAATTGATTGTCGGAGCTTTTGCAGAACCTCCAGTTAAGTGAACACTTCAAAAAAATCACAACAAGAAAATAAGGTTGACATAGAGCTAATTTATCTGATACATGCAATTTTAAAAAAATACTAAATTCAGCTACTGTTAGCAATGAAAATATTAAATTCAACTACTTCTATTCTCTGTGATCCTGCAAGATAAGACAAGCAAAAGAAGCACATTTGGTGAAAACTGAAGCAAGTATGTGAAGAAAGGAGAATCAAGAACAACACATCACAACACCAAAGAAGCTGAAAACTGAAGAAGCGACACCATCGTCGATCAGATGCGAGAATAGAACCATTCTCATTTCAATGGTACAAGCAAAGTCGCAGCACACAACTTAATCTACTTGGCTAGCAGTACACAACTTAAAACATTAGAAGAGTTGAAAAGCTTCGGGTCAACAGGAGGGAAGGTTGTGGTTGGGGGAAGACTACCACACAACCAACCTTCGGATCAACGTTTCCCATTTTGATAGCCTCTCTATATCCATCAATCAAATGATCCACCAACCTCCGAAGCAATAAAAATATTAGTGAGTAGATTACTGTAAAAACACGGAGGGTTATTGTAACTTTCAAGAACTTGAGGTGCAGAAGAAACTTGCGAAGAAGCTGGAGGTGCGTCTCCTTGCCTATTTATTTTTCTTTTATTCTTTTCTAGACAGCTCTTATGTCACTTTCCTCCTTTCCGTCCATCTTTCTTCTTGAGGCCCGTACATTTTGCAACGAGACTCATATCTTCACTTAAGCCTGCTAAATTTCTCTGAGACTTACCTCCAAGTGGCATTTCATCAAGAGATTTGTTTATGGTCAAGATCATCTTCTTGATAAATTCATATCTCTAAATAGTTTGTGAGCTCTTGACTGCTATCTTCACAAACTCGGGACACACCTCTCTATATCTATCAGTAGTATCCATATCACTATTACCTTGAATGAATATATAGAATTTATTAGAAGTTACCAATAAATTGGAACACTAAATTGAGTAAAAAAGAATATAACGACAAATTATACATGAGTATCTAAACCATGCTTCTCTAGTATTCCATCTCTTGCTTCATGTGTCCATCTCTTCAAAATGTAAGCACTGGGAATTAACTTTATATCCAAATTATCAAGCACCTTCAACGCATGGCAACATAAGATCCCAACGGTCTCAAAATGATTACATGCACAATTCACCACTTCATTGATTTAGAGCTACCCGTGACCTTGATACTCTGTCATTTTACTAAATGAACCAACAACATATTCATGCAAGACGCCCAACTCATTATGTTTCTGATAACTAGGGATTAAAGTTTGATCCATTATGTCTGAAAATTTTCAAACATGAAGGTGTACAAACCTTACATGCTTGCTGCAACAAAGGTGATGTCTGACACAAAATCGTTAGCAATTTCTCTATACATTAAACTCAGCTGGTAACTCTTTGTACTGCTTATCATTCACTACCTTATCAAATCTCTTAAAAAATCCATCTAGATTTATGTTCATGTAATAAAATCCTTCAAATCTCCATTCAAACTCTCACTTAACTGTGTACTACGTATTCCAAGGTCACTGTAGATTTCATTATAACATCTAGCCCACTTCTCTTTCAACCTATACAGATTTTGAAGCAAGAATTGTCACTAGCTGCATATATTGGAAGTAATGAATCCCAAGCATCTTCAATTTTTTTTCACTTCACATATTCATACACAAGCTTTCTTCAAATCAGTCAAAAAATTAGAATCCATTCTTCATTAAATAACCAACATTTTTTATGGCATGTTGCATTAGATGCCATGTACACAATCCATGTCTTGACTCGAGGAATCGCCTCTGTAATGCTTTCGACATTGCTGCATCTTGATCAGTAAAAATTATTGTAGGCCTCCTATATGTGTGCCCCAAGAATGTTTCGCAAAGCCATGTGAAAGAATCTGCGGTTTCATCATATAAAACTATAGACCCCAAAAATCACAAGCTCTCTATGGTGATTGAATCTAATAAATACACCAAGTGCTTGTACTCTTTATGGTTGAAATTGTGTGTCAAAGGCACAACATCACAAAAAGGGCACAATCATAACCATCCTAGAATCTGCCAAAATATGTTGTTATTTGTCATACTATCAAGCTGAAAATCATAGAAGAAAGATATGTCTAAAGATTCTGTCGTTTTTGAAGGCCTCAATAAACATCATGTGTCTCCAAAGTATGTCTCTCCTCGTTTAGTGCGAAGATAGTTTTTTACATAAACCCTTGTGAACCAACATTTTTCTCTTTCTCCAACCTTACACTAGATAAGTCATGCTGCCTGTCTGTGTGAAGGCCTAATTTATCAGCCAAACAATTTGTGAGCTTCGAATCGCTTATTTGCCTATGTGAACGTATCAGTGAGTACATTCTGTAAAGTGGAGTGGATGGAATGCTTTGGCTCAAAAATTATACACAAAATTTACCGCTCCCTCGAACTAATCTGATTCCCATTCGAGCATGACAATCCATCCTCGTTTTAGACCTAGGCTTTTTTACTAATTCCAGTCCTTTATCTTTTTGTCGATGTCCCTCTTTGCACAATAAAAGCATGTAGAAGTTATGGAACCATTCTTCCCTTTGTTGGTAACTCTCCTTTATGTACACCAAAATCATTTTGAAATGCATACATCTCCATCCCATGCCTCATCCCTATCATTAAATTCCATACCCATTGGTGAAGTCCAGTCATTACTGCTAATGAAATCATATAAAAAAAGTAGTGGACAAAGTGGCAGCATTAAACGATAAAACTTGATGAACAACAAACAATGAAATAGAACAAAAACTAACATAGTTTCATGAAGACATTAATTACGTTGTGCCATAATCATCCATTTGAGAGGGAGTCTCAATTTGAGGATAATTTGACTACTAGTACTAAGCATGGCAGTTAGTGCTTGCATATTCTCCCAGTATTTATTAAACTGCGTAGCTGCATGCCAACTAACCAATTGATTAGCTTATGCCATCATCAGCCACCGAAGGGACCATCGGTTCGTAGAGACTCCGAGATTGTCATTGGATTAATCTCCAATGAATGCAGAGAACCCACCAAACAGCAGTCGAGGACGGAGGATAGGACAAAAGTGGGAGCTTAAAAATGGAAAGATGCCTCAAGTAGATGCTCAAGTTAATTTGGTCTAATAAACCAGCAAAGATATCAGTAACACAATAGACAACTCAAGCCAAAAAACATAAACATTGGATAAACTCTGCATGAGAGCTAAATGAAGTGCCACAAATTATCGAACGTAGCACATAGGTTTGTATGCTTGGTTTTGTAAGCAACATATACAGCCTTCATAGAAATGTCGTTTCAAACCCTCAACATAGAGGGACTAAACCAGTAGATGCCTCAAGTAAGATGCTGACAAAAAAGCAATTAAAAGAAAACTGGATCCTGTTCAGTGAGGTACTAAATCACTCACCTGTAGGAGGTAAAACTTTCTACACAAAGAGGAATATAGCCTCTCAGCACT